>VTPC01001724.1:29494-41565 GCA_011009095.1 Ignelater luminosus
GTCGTTTGATAGTTAAATAATTTTCCCCAAGATCTGCCGATTAGTTTCCAAGAAATTGCTTTTTTCTCTAAAGCATTGTGTATATCTAAACCAAGCGCTTTGACAATTTTGGACACTAAACTAGAAATGAATAAGGCTTCAGCAAGGAAGGTTGTAGGACTGCTAAATTCTGAACAAAAAACGTGCGGCTGGAAACCATCTAGAATCATTGAAAGCCAACTCTTATTTTCTCTCCAAGTTAATGATTGTTAATGAGACATGGATACATTACTGGGATACAGAAAGAGAATCAGAGTTCATGTGATGGGGCCGAAGAAGCTTACCTCCATCAAACAAAGCTTCAACTAGGAAGTTTTCGAACCAAACAGGAATTAGATACGTTCATGAAATACAGGCTAAAGGACACTACAATAACTGCAGTCACCTATGGTAACACACTAAACAATTTACCTAAGGTTATTGCCCAAAAAAGCGTGATGAAGAAATACCAGATCAAAATGCTGGAGTAATATTTTAAGTATTTGAAACTGCTTTGCTTTCTAAATGCATCAAACGTTCCTAATACAGTTGACAAAAAGTTTTGTTGCCAACATGGCGATAATTTTAGTAAGGCACGCGATGCAAACTATCTTCGATCATTAAAATTCGAACTGTAGACATAATAAAATTCTTCTAAGAAAGAACCAAAATTCTTGCCCTAAAAGCTACTAAAATACAAAGCGCTAGCCAGAGACGGATTATTTACTTATGTATATTCCAATAGCTAAATCAGAAACCAAAACACTCAAATCGAGAAGTGGACAATGGCAGCTTTTATAGTCAACTTTGCCTTTATAACGCACCGGCTACCTCCCAAGACATTTTGTTGCTACAGCAGTTTTCTGATTGTATGACTCTTTTTCCAATAGTATTTTTCCAATAGTTCTTTTTCTATTGGCTTTTTTCCGTAAGTTCTTTTTTCCAAAACATTTTTCCTATATTAATAAACCTAACTTAATCTATCTGTTGTGTATTGAGGCGACAGAACGTTTATTTTAAAATAAACCACAAATTGGCGACGAGGATGGGATTCAAGTTAACATTTGGGCAGGCTTCTCTAAAAGCTTGCTCACTAATAATTGAGATGGGACTGCCAGTACCGATTTCAAATAGTACTGTGCCTTTTACAGAGACCGGTATTATTTATAGTGACAATGTGATTAATTGAAAACTGTGATTCTTCACAGGAGGCGTCATTATCTTCAATAACAAGATTAACTGATTTATTTTTTGTTTTAATTAGAGTTATTATTCATACCTTAGCAACCTGTCTTGTTTTGTAGCAAGAGGAAAGGACTCCCGGGAACAATAACTTTAAGCCATATTGTAAATGAAAAAGGCATTCGAAAGTCTCCAGAGAAAGTAAACACCTTGCTCAATACTCCTAGACCTCAAACTGTTGAAGACGTTTGAACCTTTATTGGATGTCTCACAAGTTATTCTAAATTTATTAAGGACGTGTGTCTACCGTTATGTCTCCCATACATGGTCTCCCCAAAAAAGGATCAGTTTTCAAGCAGACCAGAAAATGCAAAAATGCCTTTAAGAAAATCAAAGAAACCATCTCCAGCGATACCATTTTAGTTCGATATGATCCAAATCTCCCTTGGTGCTTACGACAGACGCAAGTTTTGTAGGTATACCTGGAAGCTTGCCTCACATCATTAATGATACCGAACGTCTCATATTTTTTGCACCCCGATCACTCTCAGTGGCCGAGAAAAAATTATTCAGAATTAGACAGGCAAGCAACTGCAATTTATTGGTCTTTTCATCGGTTCTATCCTTACATCTATGGCAGGAAGTTTATCCTTGTGACTGATAATTAGCCTTCCTGAAATAACAGCATCCAGACTTCTACCCTGCGCACTGTTCCTTAGTGGATTTGATTACGAAATAAAATATCGTCGATTATTTATCTAGAGCTCCTCTCTACCTGTAATTTCAAATACCACTGATATTAAATATGAAATTTGTAAATTAACCATTAACCAAATCATGATGGAGTTATCTTTCGAGGAGTTAGAGTTGTGATACCTCAAACTTTACAACCATATGTTTTAAATGAACTGCACTCCACTGATTAGGGAGTTGTTAGAATGAAAAACTTAGCCAGACGATTTCGTTATTAGAAAAATATGGACAAACAGATATAAAAATTATGAAAATCATGTTCTGTGTGCTCCGAACTCAAGAACGACCCAGTCAAAGTACCTCTTCATATTTGGCACCCTCCATAAAGCAACTGGGAACGTGTTCACATTGATTGATGATGATAATGTTTCAATCTTCACTTCTGAAGCGTTTATGTCATTTTGCCAGCGGAACGGTATCCAGCATAAAACAATTAACAAAATGTAGTGGAAAAATGGATTTGAAAACAGGGTTTGGAAAAAGACTCCCTCCCCAGCATTCTATTTTTGTGTCTGTTGTTTTTGTCTTTTATTATTTTCGTAACTTCATTTATTTTTAACTACTGAAAGCTGAAGATATGATTTAAAGACAATCTGAAAGCTCTGATTTAGCTTTAGTTAATTGTCACCCCTTGTCAAACCAATTGACCACAAAAGATAATTCGACAAATCTGAATTCCATATAGTTGCAAGATGGCAAGTATGTACTCTTCTTCTTTAATGTTACATTATATTAGTAGCCGTATTTACTTGGAAGAATACAATCTGGCAAGTGATTACTACAGCCTTTGCTGTTCGTCGTAGAAAATAAAGAAAGAAGCCGCTCGACTGGTAGTAGTAATAGTAGTACTGTGGGGAGGCTTTTTGTGACTAACAAATGGGTCTCTACATACTCTGACAGTTGCAATTGTAACCACTGTAGTAGTCTTAGCGTGTTACTAAGGGGTTGAAGATTACCACGGATGTTAATATGGTAGCCAAAAAATTATATTTGAAACCTTCCGAATAAGTTTTTGGTTGTTTTCAAGCTCATGGCAAGATAGTATGAAATTTAAAATTTAATGGTGTCATATTGAAAAATCGTGGAGAGAAAGCGATGGTCTATTAAAGATGGAACGAAGATGTTCTTATCCAACTTTATACTTGTATCCTAATAAATTGTGCTAACGTTATAATGCCGGCATTTACGGATCTAATATTGTGCATTGACTTGCATTTTACAAAATAAAAAAACAAACAGGTTATTTATTTTTCTGTAATGTGTTTTTAAATTATTAGTAGCATTACATAACAGTTGGTGTAAAAACGTTCTTTTTTATGTCACTCAATCTATTAAATCGAGAATTATAGCTAACTTTAAGATGAATTTTCCAGGCGATTGCATAAATCGATTACTAAAGTAAATGCGACCTTCACAATAACATACTAAACGCAAAATTATTCTATAGATTAAAATTATCAATTACAGATTGGAAGACAAAATTGAAAGTGCCATTTCTGTTTGCTGTTTAGTGTTTGCGTAAAATATAAGACAAACAATAAATTGCATCTTCTTAAATTTTAAACGTACGTTGAAAGGCTCAAAAAGATGTGAAAGCAGGATTTGAAGTATGAAAAAATGTTATTCAGCGGAATTCTTACTTTTTCTTGGGTTTTTTCAATTTTCTAGGAAGCGATTCTAAACGGTTAGTTTTTAATTCTCGTGCGTATTAATTACATTTAATGCGAACTTTGATTTATATTAGTGAATGCGTGTAAAAGTTCTTGGAAGAGAAAAAAAATCTTATTGCAAGGAAATACATACTAAATACTGTTTTATCAGCAAAAACTCTATTATCTTCGTTAGCGGTAATATAGACCAGGCAATTAAATATTGGAAATTAGTACTAACAATATAATAATAACTAATTTTAAGAAAAGTGTGAATCTTGTGATGTTTGAATGAGGGTAACTCTTGAAGCTGGCAGCTGGAAGCTTCAGAGTTGTATATTATAAGGCATCGCCTGTACTATTTAATTACTATCATAAAGATATTCTAACTTTCAAGTCTTCTGGATTTAGATTTATGAACAGAAAGGGGTAACCTCTTTAGGTAGCTATGAACTGATTCCATGCCCTGTAACGCACGCCTAGCATCATTGTTTTCCAAATAGCATGCCTCTATGTGAAATTAAGAAACTGACTGAAATGCTCATTAAAAGATTTGAAGAGCTTTATATTGTAAAAATGTAAGAATGGTATCTAATAATTGCAAAAAGTGCAAAAACAGAAAAGAGAACGATCTTTAGGCGTATAGATATCGTTTAGGTTTAGGTCCTACTTAATCGCAATTTTACTTGTACAAAAGATGATAAGAACTGACAAATATTGAGAGGGCCACAACTGATTCCTAGTTTACAAGTTGATTTTTGCAGGGAAAAGTAAGAATGGATAATTCAAAAACCAATTCACTTATGACTCTCTAAAAGGCTGGCTTTTCATACTCGATATACAATAATGTTGTCCCATGTTCAATCTTTGACAAAACGGATACTTCTCAGATCTCATGTTTTAATCTTATAAAACGTTGGTCTAAGAATAAAAAACTTATTTGTTTCAAGTACTTAATTCGAACCTTTCCAAAACAGTTGCAGTATGGGAAGACAGGCAAATCATTGAGTCATACTTTAACCAAGAGTTTACAGAACAGTATTTTAAATATTGTATTTGCCTAGTTTTTGTAAAAATATATTACTTTGGTTAGACCATTACTCTAATTCCTTTTTGCAGCTTCAGGACAGTTTTGACGGAATTGTTCCTTGGACACAGAAAGGCTGAACAGAATAGAGTGAAGTTATTACCAAAAGTTCTAATTTTAAATAATACACCCAGCATCACGACTATTTCGATTTTCCGTGTTTGATAAAACCAAACCGCAGGTTACTGGAGCTGCATTGATGCGAGGAAAAACGTCATTGCGGATGGATTGGGAAAAAGAAAAGTTCAGTGAAGTGTAGTGCAAGGAAGTGTGAAGATTCCGTCGGAGCTCCTTCCATTTCTTGTTCCAGTTTGGATTCAACCTGCGTGGGCACCTGCCTGAGATATCTTCATCACGCCGCAAGACAGATGTCCATGCCTTGGGGAGGGACTGGACTAGTTTAAATGATTATATTATCACAGGGCGTGCATGTGTGGGTGTGGTTGTTAAAAGATTCATCTGTACTTGCCATTAACATACAGGAGAGTTTAAGTTCACTAGGTGCATAGGAAATTGCATTGGTTGGACAGAGTACATTCGAGTCACCTGTAGTGAAAACGAAATAGAAGTGAAAATCGCCTCAGCGCTTGCTGTGAGCCTACTTCGTTTTTAATATGTATTTATGCATCTGTTTCCAAGGCAGCACGTTTTTATTTTTATTCTATCATTCTATCTCGTTTCCACTACAGGTGACTCCAATGTACTCTCTCCAACCAATGCAATTCCCTATGCGCCTAATAAACTTAGACTTTCCTGTTCAGGGTGTTTTAAAAATGAGTCCAAATATTGTCTGGCGCATTCCTCAACAAGAATTAAGACTTTTCTGTCCTTAAACTTCTTTCCTAAAGTGTAACGTTTTCAAGATAAAGGGTGTCAAAGTGAGATATTGAGATAAAGTCGTTTACACGTTTGTTATTCTAAAGTGATTCTACGTAGTTTTGCATTTTATATCCTTATCAGAGATGGAAAACTGTGGTGGAATAGCCCCTTACGCTAAACAAAGTCTTTAGTTTTCGGAATCAGCAATCGATTTAAAAAAAACAAGCTATTCTTGCAGTTATTCCTTACAATACGTTGTTTTCTTTAGTAAAATAGAATTTCTAAAAACATCTGTAGTTCAGCGCCCTATAGTAAGGTTATACTTCATCTCGAAAACAGGATATAATTATTTGCATCACATTCCTCGACAAAAGTTAAACATATTTTGTCATATAACCTTTTTCCCTAAATGCACCGTTTTCAATGTACAAGGTGTCAAAGATTAACTAAACACAAGAAATTTTGACACCCTGTATCTCGAAAATGGTGCACATTAGAGAAAAGAGTTATATGACAAAAAATGCTTATTTTCTGTAGAGGAACGTGATGCAGATAATTGCATCTTGTTTTCAAGATGATGTATGACATTATCATAGGACTTAAAAGATTTTGAAAAATTCCATTTTACTAGAAAACGATGTATTCTACGGAAAAAACTCAAAAGTAACTTTTTGTTTTAAATCAATCACTGATTCTGAAAATAAATATAATATTTTCAATTCTTCAGTGGCATGGCAATCTTTTAGCGTAGAAGGCTAATCCACTCCCAATTTTCCGATTCTGGTAGAGATATCAAACGCAAAACTACGTGAGATAGTAGATAGCTTAGAATAACAAACACGTAGAAAATTTAATCACGATATCTCACATTGTTTTTGAATTATTGGAAAAACAAGAAATTTTAAATGAAACTTTGGTGCCCTGTATCTCGACAACAATTTTCTTTAAGAAAAAAACCTTGCATGACAAAAAAAGGCTTAATTTCTATCGAGAAATGCGTCTGCCAAATATTTGCACTCATTTTCAAAAGAGCCTATACATCAACACCAGAAACGCTAATAACTGTAAGCTTCAAGCGCAATGTAACATATATTTATAATTATGTACAAGTACATGCATTGCATACTCAATTCGATATCAGCCAACAACTTTCATCATGCAATCAACATTTTTGCTAACACAACGTGGCTGCTACCAACCACCTACACCATCCGTTGCATATAAAAGCCTGACCATAAGTCATTGCGGGTGTCTGGTGGAAAGAAAAATTCATCATCGATAATTGTGGATGTCTGACAGAGTATGAAGTCCATCTGAGGATTACTGCAGGTAGCCTGGTAGAGGATGAAAACCCACCATAGAACCCTGCAAAACTCGGTCCGAAAAGTCTGAATGGCCCTACAGGTCTGAGCTCTGAACTTTCCGACAAGCCCGAGTGGCCCGATAGACCGTGCAAAGACCCAACCAAGAAATCCATCCCGTCTTCGGTACAGTATGAAAATTCTCCTCTTCGGTGCAATATGAAGATAGTGCTTGTCCGGGTTAGTACGAAAATTACTTCTGTCCGAAGTAGTATGAAAAAGATCTCGGTCCGATGCAGAACGAAAATTTTCAGCTGTGGTTTAATAAAAAAACAATGCCACCAGTCAGTACCGAGAGGTTCTCAGCCCGTGCAGTACGAAAATTCTCCTCTTTAGTTTAGTATTAAAATAATGTTTGACCGGGTTAGTACGCAGTCCTCTCGTACAATTAAGTACAAAAATAACAGCCCGAGTCACCATCAAAAGGTCTCGTTCCGGTGCACTACGAAAATTGTCGGCTTCGGATCAGTACAAAAATGACAGCCCGAAAAGCTTGACAAGTTCGATAAGCCCAAGAGATCCGAATGACCCGGGCGGGGCGGCCCGAGAAACCCGAACGGCTCGTTTGACTAGATGTAGGCCTGAGAAACTCGATAATTCTTTACAATGATGCCCAGCCTGACCAGAACCCGAGCTTCGGGTAAAGGCCCGACTAAGAAACCCGGTCCGTGCAGGCCTCTAACCCATTTTTGATTTTCTTGTTTTTTCTATTTATACTAACTCTTTTAATTTGAAAACTGTATTAAAACATTTTGAAATTCGATTGTAACACCATCTCTCGGCTAAATATGAAGTCGAGTCTTTGTCAGTGCTTTTATTAAACCTGGAATTATTGTTTTTAATAAATAATTGTTTAGAAATTCTATTTCAAAAAAGTAATAAAAGGTTTAGGAATTCTCAAATAAATATTTTATTGATGCCGGAATTTAAGCGACACCTGAACTTTCAAATCGCGCGGTAATCAACCGTTTTCTCCCCACTCGAATGTTTTGAGCATATCTCACCTAGTTTTGAAACATAACGAGCTGTTTCATTTTGTGATAAAATTATTTTTAGTTTTTTGTACCGTTGCGTTGTTCTGAATTTGACAGATTAATAAGTATCTTTACTAAATTAACAATTGCTTGTAATATAAATTATTGTGTTTCTCTAAAAAAATATTAGGAAAAATTAAGAAACTTGGAAAACTTAGAAATTTTAAGGCTTAAGACTGGGATGCTCAAAAATCGAAAGTTTGAGATAAATTAGTTTTATGGTAAAAGTATATAGCAAAATTTTCTATTTGAGCGTGACCTCTTTTTACTGATCAGTAACCGTTTGGCTAGAGATTAAAAAAATTAAGAACTGGAAAAGTATGTTGTCTCTGTTTTTTTCGTTTATGTGTTTAATATAAGTAAGGATAGAAATGTTTTGTTGTTGTGCAGTCTCAGCAAATAAATGCGGGGCACCACATAGGTTTCAAAAAAATGTTAATCCGACACTTATTCTTTGTTCGGGTAAATGCTCTTTATTAAGTCAAGTTGGGTCATAAATCATAACAATGAAGAGAGTTTTACTTAGACTGAAGACAGATTTGCAAAGAATAATTTTAAAACCTGTGTGATGCCCCCCTTTTGTTTTTCGGCACTGTACATAAGTAATGCTTTAAAAAGTCGAAATATAAAACCTAATTGATTGATTTTCTCTTTATTTCATGTGTTTGCAAAAAGTAAGTGTCATTCATTAAATTAATATCATTGTGTGGTTCTTCGTTTGAATCTTTGAGTAAATCGCAAACTTCACCCCACCACCATAACCACTGAGGTAGGAGTTTTTTTAAAGCTGGATAACACGTCCCTGTTATTTTTGTGTTAAGAAATTGAAAATATAACTCTAATGCCCGGTTGTAGAAAACAGAATTAAATCTAGCGGTCATGTTAATTCAATCAGCCATCATTATATTTAAATTTTAAAACAGCTGATTGGTTAATCTCAGGATTAATTTGATCATTTGATTAAGTCTGGTTTCTGTAACCAAGTTATACAGAAAAATATTAACTTATACAAGAATGAGTTGTAGAACCCTAGAAAAGGTATTACGACATAACGTAAACTCAATTTACAGTTAAGGTTAATGAAACTAATAGAAAAGGTTTAATTATCGCTACTGTAACGCATGCTTTTATTTGTAATAATTAAGAAAACGATAAACCTTTAAAAAGATAAAACATTTAATGTTTGTTGAACTTTGAAATGTTTTGATAATTTATCTGTTATTGGCATCAAGGCGTTTACTTTGAAAACTCATCCTTATCAAAGGTTTTAACAGTCTACATCAACGTAAAAACAGGCGTAAAAATAATATTTTTAAATTCTGAATATCAAACTAAAGGTAATTTTGAAGAATCTTTATTAGAGTGCTACAGACATGAGCAGGTGGAAATAAATGATGAATAATAGGAAAAACCTGTACTCCCTCAATTTATCTTATATACCACTAACCAGATTCTTGATTTTTTGTGGTTTTCCCTGTAGCGGCAAAATGATTACCTACTTCCTACGCTAAAAGATCTTCGCGAGTTTCGCTTGATTTACAACTGAATTATGCTGTTGTTTTGTATTAGAGCTATTTTGTGTCCACAAGGTAAACTACTACCTCAAATTTGGAATTTTATTTTCTAGTTTTTCTTTAGAAATTCTATATAATAGTTATACCTAACCTATAATTAATACTAATAGTAAATAAATAAATTTCTAGTTGTTTTAACTAAAAAACTTAGCAGTTTCAATATTTCGCAATTTTTTCTCAAAATTCCCGGTATGCTTGTATATGATAATTTTATATTTTCAAGTAAAAATAGGTTTAGATTTATGTACTATTTTTTTACTTTTAAAATGCCTAACATTTCTGAATAAAAATTGCATAACATTAATCTCCAAATTTAATATTGAGTTCATTTATTAGGGAGTTTGTTATTATGTAGTATGTATTTAGTAATAGTTTTATAATTACGAAATCAACAAACGCTTTCACTTTTGTGGTATATGATTTGATTAAGCATTTAAATGATACTATATCTTGAATTGCAATATTGTTATTTGTTTACATTTATATTTAAAATAACAAACACAAAGGATGCATTTATAAAATGCAACGTTCACGTTTAATTTTTAAAAAATTACATTAGGAACAACGCAGGCGTAGGAATTAAGTAACATACCTAACCTTAGAATTTTTTAAGTTCAAACATCGAACAAATTCGGATTTAACATTTTTACAGATGTAGAGCTGTAATTTTAAATTGTGTTGTATTTGTTGCGATTAATCCTGGTAGGTATTTACCACAATAAACATTAGCAATGCAAACTAATGTTATTTATGTATTATCACAAATGTAATATCTAAAAACGTTTTCCATATTAACATAATTTAACCTAGAAACGTTACCTTAAATCTCAGATCACCAATTGGAGGTTCAGCATAAGGAATACTTAAAAACGCACTAAATTCTCTTCCTCTTCTAGTTTTCCAAAATTTTCCTTTAAGAGCACCTTGATCAACTGTTACTTTTGGTGCCTCATCTAAACCATTTATATTTACACATAAAGTTATTAACATACATGTTGCAATCACAGAAACTTTAAACATTTTCAATGAAAATTATATCACAGTATCGCGTGTAAACTAATAAGTGCTATGCACGTGTTGTCTAACGCATACAGTTAGAATATTTTAGTTGCGAGTGAAAGGCCGACAAATCACGCTTATAATATTTAGGATGTTGCCCTGGTATAAGAAGACGGATAGAATAAAGCTGCTGCTACAAGTTCCGTATAAATACTGTTTGGTATTGGTATGGCATTATAATGAAAAGTAGGATTAAGAGGGGCAGGCTGTAAACAAAGCGTTTTAAAGATAACGTTTGACTTGGTAATTCATTGAAAAAAAGAAAAAGTAATAATAATATTTTCAGTTTTACTGCGTAAATACCCAGCTTATTTCTTAGAACAATTGCTTTAATAATTTCTACTTTCTTAAAATTTTTGATTTTATGCGGGAAAATGAGCATTAAGAAGCTTTGTTGATATCATCACTTATTAAAACGAATTAAAGCCGAACTTGCTAATGTGATCGTAATTCTGATTGGTTGATATAAACTTTAACTATTACAGATGAAGGCTTTGCTCTGCAGGGATTGCAAATTACAGAGGCCTAACTAAAAGCTTGATTAATGGAGATCTTAGTTTCAAAGATAAACTGCACCTAAATTGCCCATTAGCTTTGTAAATAATAGTAATTTCCACTTTTGTTTTAATTTTTAAAAATGATTTCATTTTATTTTATTAATAAATTAATACAGAATGGACGAATAATAATTATTTTTCCTTATTATTGAGATAAAAAACGGGTTATATTTTGTGGATATGGAAAAATGTTGCGTTAGTTTAATATTTTTTGTTTGTAAAATCCAGAGTAGCTGATTGCTAAGAAGCATAAATTGTATATCCTAATCTATAAAAATTTCAAAACCTCCAATTAGAGGTAGGTAAATCCATGCTTCCGGGAGTTCCATCGTACTACTTAGAATATAGGTAACTTGATATTGCGCAAGGTTTGTTATTTTATTAGAGTATTACTTTATATCAGTCGGTGTTATTATTATTTATGATTATAAATATTTATTGGATTTAATAAGCTTTTTAAAATCCCATCATTAGGTTATCACAAGAACTCATTAGAAGGGAATTTGGTAGATATATCTTTCCAGTAAAAATTACTACGTGTTTATTATTTAGTTGATTGTTATAAGATTCACCGAAAAGTCCACCATCTTTGTTCATAATGGTATTTCGCAAATTTTCCCGGCTTATTTAGGCATATATTTATTAAATAACATCCTAGCATTAAGTACGAAAATTATATAAAAACTACCAACTAATGGTAGAGTATAAATGTAGACGTAGAATTTGAATAGAAAGTTTCAAAACTTCAATAGTTAAAAATTCTACCAGTACAGTATCCATAAAAATGCAAATTTCAGAAAAAATTGTGATATTGTCCCCTTGCTCCGATAAATAAATCAATTACTTCAATATTACCACGAATTAATTAAAATCAGGATAGCAGCTAAAAGAACTTCCTTTGTACATTTCTTTAGAAAAAATAAGCTACACGCCTAGGCTAAAATGTGATTTTTAAAATCATGAACTTTTGAGCGTAAT
>VTPC01001725.1:0-11090 GCA_011009095.1 Ignelater luminosus
ATTATTATTATTATTATTATATATTAGGTATCTGTAAATGATGATCACTTTAAAAGGAATTGCTTCTAACTTTCTCTCATTCCTGAAAAGATATTTAAGAGGACAATTTGAATGAATAGAATTCAGGAAAGAGGAAAACTTGTACCGCAAATTATGCAATGGTAAACCAGAAAACCAGTTCTAAAATAAGAATGCTACTTTTACGCATTGTAACGTTACCAATCAATTTGAAATAAATATTAATGCTAATTTTTTCTTTCTTCAAAACATCTTAATATTCTCTTAGTATATTCCCAAATCTTTTCTTCAGATTTATTCAAAAGTCAGCTAAAATACTGCATATGTTACATCAGGTCGGGTAGCTAGCTTTCAATAATCTTACGATAGGTAACTTTAATATTTTTTCATTTAATTCAATCTGTAAGTTTTCTTCAATAGGTGTTTCACTTCCATTACAGTTTATCATAATAAACTTTTTCAAAACCTTCTCATTCACTCTCTGTTGGCGAATCACTAAATTATTTCCCTTTTGTTTGACTTTTATGTCCAAGAAACTTTTCATTTCACTAAAATCTTTCACATTAATTTTTTTTTGGAAATTGACGGTATTTTCAATATTCGTACTAATCAACCATTAGTGAATTTCCAAGGAAGTGTTTGCAGATGTGTAATGTGAATTTGTAATCCGTTCATTTTATTGTTTAGGAATTAATGGTGGACATTTTGAACACTTAATTAAATAAAAACTTAGTAGTACTAAGTGTAACGTAAGTACTAAATTAATTACATTGCTTAAAGTGTTTTTTTTGTTATTTATCTACTAAATCAGTTAATCACATAAATTACATATCCGATCAGTTCATTGTTAAATAAATAATGAATGTTTTATCTAAATGTGTCTTTGTATGGTATCATTGAAAAGTACTTCTCTAGAGCTTTCCAACAATGTGTTAAGATTTGCCGTTTAAGATTTTAAAGTTGGGGTGGTGTGGGAGCGTGAGGTTGGGAGGCGGCTCCATGTTTGTGGGGTCATTCTAGTTTTGAACATTTTTTGATATCTCTCAATTAAAAAAGTACGGCTCATTAAAACTTTTCACCCTGTATTTATAAATATAAGTAAATAGAATATGTACTTAAATATTTTATTTGTACTTAATTAGTTACCAGTTAATTCAAAGTACTCTTGTAAACCTTTTTATTTTAGATTTAAAACCAGATAAGCAATGTCTTTAAATAGAATTTGGAAGATTAGTATATATATTTATATCTAAAGTGTTTGTATTAGATTTTTATAATCTGTGTTTTGGTTTTATAAAAAGATCAGTATTGCTAATATTACAGTCGTGAAATTAAGAGTGATATACAGTACGAAAACTACTTATGGAATAAAATTCAGTAATTTCAAAACGAATGATATTTTTGAAAAACACTAAAACACGTCAATTTTTATTTTATATGTCGATATTTTTAAGCTGCTGTGCTTGTTTGTGACGTCATCACCTTTCGTGCTATGACGTCATATGGAGTTTTTTAAATAGAATGCTATATATTTTTTTATTTTTGGGTAGGCTTTCACTAATCATCACTTAGGATTAGATAACGAGCGTGTCAAATGATCAAAAAGGGTCTCTTTCAGGCATAGCTGTTTTCTAGGATTTGGAAACTACTCACCCGATTTTGATGATTTTTGTTCATATGATTCCGCTGCGGCCCAATAAGGACCCTAAACCGTCCTTTTTCCCTAGTAAAAGAAGGTTAAAGACCCCTTTGGACCTTGGTGCTCGAAATCAAGGAATTTGAGTAGAAGGACTATTTTTGTTCTAAGCTAACAAAAATTGGGTTTGGCTTTATAGAAATGCGTAAGAAGTGGGTGAAGTGGGGGGGGGGGGGGGTGTGAGATATAAAAACACTGTTTGGATGTTCATTCCCATAGTAGTCTTGTGTACAATAACTACCAAAAAGGAATTTCTCCCCTTCCAATGATGGCGCTAGGAAGTCTTTAAATCTGAACAAAAAGAACTGTAGAGTGAAATCAAGAAGGGTAAGGAGATTGAGATTTGGCATATATACTCAGTAAAAAGGCTAGAAACTAAGAGAAAGATATCTAAGATTAAATTTTGTTGTAATGTTAGTCAAAGATATTTTTGTGTTTTTTCGAGATTCACAGTTGTAAACTCAATTAAATTGTTTTATTTGAATTAAATTGAGCAGAATTGTCCATTTTAATCTTGGTTTGTTTTTCCAACATTTTATTTCTGCAACTTATCTCTATCTTCGTAGTTTTGAAGATTATAGCAAAATTCTTTGTTAGAATATTGAGAATAAAATAATAAAATGTTCCCTTGTATTTTTGTACATGTTATCTTTACTAGGTTTATTTACAGTAAAATGCGTTTTTGAAGCTTTTTCTGTGATCTTGGTTACATCATTCTCAACTTTGTTTAGAAATATATCCAACCTATTTGCACTACACTCAGAGGCCAATTATAGAAAATTCATCTTTGACATTTTGCGAATCTCGTACTACGTTTCCAAGCCATTATGGGTGACGGACTTAGTGTACCTCAGTTGTAAACAAGAAAAATGCCGGGATCTTACCGATTTTTTCTTTTGTTCGGTGACAACTTAGATCCACCATGGCACTAGGTGTAAATAGTCATGCCCCGTGGCAAACATTAATATTTACAAAAAAACTTGCACCTTGGTTAACAGATGATATCAGAATATTCATGACACTACGCGATAAAGCTAAAATCAAATCCAAAAAATCAAAAACGAAAGCAGCACGGGAATATTACAGAACTCTGCGAAACTACACTACTATAGCAATTAAGAACGAGAAAAAAGCATATTAGCAATTTAAAATTTACTTTATGGAAAGAGCTTAAATGCTTAGATGTAATATCGTCTAAAACAAATCAGAATGTGTCCCCTGAGAATCTTAACGGTATTGATAATTCATTTGACAATAGTGTACCATTCATACCAGCTGATCGAACAGCTTTAGTAGATTCTTATATTAATAATCCGGTACTTGATAATGTTTTCGATTTTCAGTTGAATCTCATGATGTTATCAAGATAATTAATTTCATTACAAACAACGCTATTGGATCGAATGGAATAAATGCAAAAATGGTTAAACTATGTTGTCCGTACATTGTTTCGTTTCTCGCTTTCTCGTTTCAATACATACATCTTGGAGCAAAAATTTCTTGATTGCTGAAGCAACCTGTAGACTATAAAGACTATAAACCACTTAGCATACTGCCGACTATTTAGAAGCTGGTTCAGTGGTACAGCTCAAAATGTTAAAGTAGTTGACAGTACGTCTACACCTTTTGGAGTTACCAGAGCGGTGTCAATACTTGGTTCATTGTCACTTGGGTGACGGTCTCTAATATTCAAATGTTCCTTTTCCAGACGTCATTGATCACGCAGTTTTAAAACTAGTACAAAATCAAAAATCTTATTGTGCGATTCCTTAATTCTTTCTCAGTTGTATTGTGTTTTGGTGTATGGTGCTTGCCTTGACCTAGACACTTCTCAACTAATTTAAAGAGTGCAAAACTCATGCTAACCTTTTATTTGTTTGAACATATAAAGGGTTTTCCAATAAGAGGTGTTATTTTGATATTCAAAGAAAAGTACCATTTTTTAATATAAATGATCGGATGTTTATTTCATTATAAAGAGGAAGGTATGCCGTTAATAGTGGAAAATAACATCAGGCAAATGACCACCACGACCACGCTTACAGGACAATATCCTTTTCATGAAATTTTCCATAACCAAATCGCAAAGTGGCTGCCCTATGTCCTCGATAGCCTCACGAATTCCATCTTTGAGGTCTTGAATCGACGCTGGGCTGTTGGCGTAGACCTTCTCTTTCACGTGGCCCCAAAGAAAGAAGTCGCAAGGTGTTAAATCACAAGATCTCGGTGGCCAATTGTGATCACCTCTTCGAGAGATAACACGGTCCGGAAAGTTTTTCCGTAAAAGATCAATGGTTTCGTTGCTTGTGTGGCACGTAGCGCCGTCTTGTTGAAAGTAAACGTTGTCCAGATCAATACCATCCAATTCCGGCCATAAAAAATCGTTAATCATCTCTCGATAGCGCAATCCAGTCACCGTAACTGTTGCTCCAGCCTCATTTTCGAAAAAGTAAGGTCCAATGACTCCGCCGGACCATAAACCGCACCAAACAGTCACACGTTGAGGATAGAGAGACTTTTCAACAATAACTCTTGGATTTTCTGAGCCCCAGATCCGACAATTTTGCTTGTTGACGAAGCCACCGAGGTGGAAATGGGCCTCATCACTCAAGATGATTTTTCGATGGAATTCTGGATCATTTTCATGCATTTCAACGACCCAATCAGCAAAGACACGACGTTGTTGATGATCGGCCGGCTTGAGTTCTTGTGTTAACTGGACTTTATAAGCCTTAAGACCCAAATCTTTATGCAAAATACGGTGTAATGACGTTTGTGGAATGGCTAATTCCAAAGAACGACGAGGAATGGACAAACCTGGGTTTTCTTTAACACTTTCGGCTACAACAGCAATATTCTCGGCTGTTCTTGAGCGACGTGCACGGGTTTTATTCTTCACATCACTAACTTGTCCCAGGAGCTCGAATTTTTTTACCAATTTCTGTATTGCGGTCCGACAAGGTGCTTCACGGTGACCCAAAAATGTTCGAGTTTTACGAACCGTCTCTGCCAAATTCTCACCATTTTTATAGTGAATTTTAATAATTTCAATGCGTTGTTGAAGCGTGTATCGTTCCATATTTATTAATGGCGTAGTTTCTACTTGTCAAATGTCAAAAAATGATAGCTTCAAAAGTGACATCTACCGAAATAGCGGGCTATTCAAAATAACACCTCTTATTGGAAAACCCTTTATTTAATAAGTTGCAGGTTGCTGGTTGGTTTAACATGAAAAACAGAAGAGTTTTGCAAACTGCTGCATTATACCATAAAATAATCAAGGACAGACAACCAACAGGACACGCGCACATCAACTTACGTCATAGAGGTTTAACTATACTCAACACAATACTACGTTCTATGAACGGCCACTGTCGTATAATATTGCAAAAGTTTATTAATTCGATTTCTGTACCTATTAAGGTATTATTAGTCAACATATGTAGAAAATAACTGACTTCAATGTTCTTTCAAGAGCAATTATAATAAGTACTTACTATTTGATAGTTTGACAGTATATATAAAGTCTTTTGTATTAGCTATCATTTATCATTAGTTCATTTAATAACCTTTTCGGTATTTATTTTCTGTTTTTGTTCTTGTATTCCAGGGAAGGGTAAAAAACCAGCTTTACTGAACCCTTTTCTTTTCTAGTATGGAATAATAATAATTATTATTTTGTTTTTTCATTTCAGCATCGGAATTCTTCTTTTAAACCCTATAATGCTGTTTTAGGTGTACGTACCCCTTTTTGTTCCAGTGATTTTTGCCGTTTTTTCCCAAAATTTATTTCCTCTTTGTATGTAGTTGCACCTTCTGCACCTGCAAGCAGACAAACAAGCAGTGTAAATTTTGTAATAATTTAATCTTACCATTTTGGTTTCTCTTCTTTTTCTAAATTTTCACTTTTTCTTTCACTTTTCTGATCTTAACTTTCTTGTTTTTTTTCTTGCTCTTGTTCTGTAAGTTTTTATGTCTACTATTTTATATTTCGTGGGTTTATTATTTGTTTGTTATTTGAATTTTGTAATCTGTAACCATTTTCACAATAACCTAACATCTAGACCTCGATAGCTCTTTCTTCAAATTTGCAACAAAAAACTCATAATTGGACAGACTGTTATTTTCATGTCATCTTCTTTCGAGAGCAACACTATATAACGCATTGATTGGTGAGCTATCTAACAAATAGGCTGTATATATTGTTGTTTCACCACAGAGACATTTTCAAGGTCGGTCTCTACAAACACTGTTTTTCCTTTCTTTAACCGAATCCTGTTTATTCTCTCTGAAACGCCACTTTGCACAGATGTGTATGACATGGTATAGATCAATTCGATGCCCTTTTATGAACAAAAATTCTGAGTCCTTTAGATTTTTTATTATTACAGCGTATTTTATTAATTCTGCATCTAAATTTCACTTTTAAACCTTCAATATAAATTTCTTGTAGATTAGTTTTTAGATTTCAAAAGATAAACTTTTATGAAGTGAAAATAAATATTTTTTATTGCTTATTGTACGGAACAATTCTCCTTTTATTTTCAATACTGGAAGATTTATACTTTTAAACGGAAATCTTGTAGCTTACCTCTTTAAATTTTTTCACTAAATGGTAAGTCAAATAATACTTGTTTCTAACTTTCTGTACTCTATCATCTTCACTTGTTAACAGACATCTACAATTATTTTCATTCTTTTTTATATTCTTTTGCATCAACGTTTTATAATTTTAACATTCCATTAAATAGTTGACTTTTACAAATTGGACAGTTAGGTACACCTATTGTTATAGTCTTTGTTGCTGTTATTACTGTTTTGTATTTATCTGGCGATGTTAATAGTAAATGGTAAACTTTATCAGTTTCATCTATAGGTGACTCAGCAGTTCCAAGTCTCGTATTAAAAAGATCAAATAGGGCTAAATGTTCTTCCATTATACTATTTTAACTGAACTTAGCTCTTTTGCACATCCAGAAAATGTACTTTTTTAAAAAATTGCTTTTAAAGATTCTCCCATTTGTTTTGTCGTCTTTGATAACTTTGATAACTTCTCTGTTACACACTGTACAATTATAGATTTTACTTTAGCATTAGCATTTAATCCTTTAGCTTAAGTCAATATTTTTATTTTCTACATTATTCACCTTTTTCTCTTCTAATATTGCCATAATTTGAAACAACCAATCAGAAAAGTTATTAGTTGTAAATTGCGGCAGTGGTACATTCATATTTCTGATCCAATGCAAAAACTGTTAAAATTATTCTGTTTATCTATCTAAAAGGGCAATTAAAAAAAAACTAAAAAGAAAAAACTTGTATTTATTTATTATTCTGTATAGAAGAAAGCAAAAAGTGTAAGAAGCTTTTTTCTCAGACTTTAAAGTTAAGAACAAGAATAAGACCAAGTTTATAAGTATCAAAACCAAGACGTTCAACAAGATCTTGTAATTCTTAAAATTGCAGTAAACAGCACCGTTGTTACTTGTGTGTATGTGTACTCTACACCTTTATAATTGATATGTTCTTCAAGTGTTTTAATCTGTTTTATAAAATTTTGATGGTTATTTCTGATAACTGCATACCTTGGCGTCTATTACAAATATCAATTAAAATTATGCAAATAGCATAGCCTCTTTCAATATTTTGCATGTATAGTACCTAATTGTTTTGTATTTCAGGTAAAGAAATGGTTGATTACATAGCCGATTATCTAAAGGATATTCGAGAAAGAAGAGTTTTTCCCGATAAGCAACCGGGATTTTTAAGAAATCAAATTCCTGAAAACGCACCTGTTGAAGGAGAATCATGGCCAAAAATCTTTTCAGACGTAGAAACAATAATCATGCCAGGCGTTACTCATTGGCAAAGCCCTCACATGCATGCTTATTTTCCGGCATTAAATAGTTTTCCCTCATTACTTGGTGATATGCTTTCTGACGCAATCAATTGTTTAGGATTTACATGGGTGAGTTAGCATACAGAATAAATCTTTAATTTATAATCAATATTTTTTACATTTTAGGCTTCTAGTCCAGCTTGTACAGAATTAGAAATGATCGTAATGAATTGGTTAGGTAAAATGATAGGTTTACCAGATGAATTTTTACATAGAAAAAGTGATTCAGACGGTGGAGGTGTAATTCAGGTACTAGTTATTATCTAATTAATATAATATTTACTAAAAGTAAATCTTAAAATGATTTTGTTTGTAGACTACAGCAAGTGAAGCTACGCTAGTGTGTCTTTTAGCAGGGAGATCAAAAGCAATTAAAAACTATCAAAAACTTTACCCCGATCTAGAAGATGTAGAAATCAACGCTAGACTTGTTGCTTATTGTTCTGATCAAGCTCATTCTAGCGTCGAAAAGGCTGGTATTATTGGTCTTGTAAAAATGAGATATGTAGAAAGCGACGAGAATTTTTCTATGAGGGGTAATAAATTAATGCAAGCAATTAAAAAAGATAGGGAGAAAGGATTAATACCCTTTTGGGTAAGTTTTATTAATATTAATTACAGCTGCTTATTTATATTGTTGCTACTGTGGTGCTTTAAAATTTTCCATTTAAGAAATTTCATTCTAAAATAAATCGAGACGATTATTTTATGTGAAATGCACTTATTATTATCACATCGCTGGGTATTCGTTTTCCTGGAAATGCCTCGGAAGGGGATTAACGAATATCGAAGAGATTGTTTTCCACAAATAACTAATTGGAGCAATCTTCTTAAAAAGAACGCAATCCTCTGTAGAGAAATCCCACAGGGTGCAATTAATACATGTAGCTTTCAAGACGACTTCATTTCCACAAACTTTATCTAAATTAAAAATTAATTTGCTTACTACACAATAGTTTATTACTACTAGAGGAATCTCATGTATTAAATCTCAATCGAATAAATAGTACATAACAAATGTAATACAGTTGAATTATTTTAAAGGTTTGCGCTACTTTGGGCACTACGGGAGCATGTGCTTTTGATAATTTGGATGAAATAGGTACAATTTGCTACGAAGAAGATATATGGCTTCATATCGATGCAGCTTACGCAGGAAGCGCCTTTATTTGTCCGGAATTTAGAACATGGCTGAAAGGGATAGAAAAAGCTGATTCCATTGCTTTTAACCCCTCTAAATGGCTTATGGTCCACTTTGACTGTACAGCAATGTGGTATAATATCACTAAGTATAAACCATTTTTATTTTTTATTTTTATTTTGATCTTCTGAATGAAAATACTTAAATTTTTATTGAGCATTATTATGATTATATTATTCTTTTAGGGTTAAAAATTGTGGTGCTTTACATAGAACCTTCAATGTGGAACCTCTTTATTTAAAACATGAAAATTCTGGTAAGAAATTTAGATGCTATTATTTTATCAGTTAATTTATTGAAATTATATATTGTAGGTCTTGCTATTGATTATATGGTAAGATATTTCTGTGTTTCATAATGAAATCAACAGGATATTTCATTCTTTATCTAGTATTCTAAGATATGCATTCTCATACTTTTTAAACTATTTTATGCAAGTCTAATCTCTCCATCTATAGATTATATTGTAATTCACTCATAATCATTAATTCATTACCTTCAAGATTTTGCAATTATTAGAACCGTAATCAAATTGTAATGCCAGTATTGGCCCAATTAAAAAAAAAGATAAACTTTAAAATTGTGCTAGTAAAATACAAAGATTTATTGGTACATAAGATTCAAGGGGCTCAATCTCATTTAGTAAGATTCTTTCTTCCCCAGTAATGTCTTGAAAATGACGTTGGAGAAATTATAAAATATCTACTGCTTAATAAATGTTTATAATTAATTATATTGCCAGGAATGGAAAATTACAAGGCAAAGCAACAACCAGCAAAAACATTGATCCTGCAGTTGTTGTAAAATGTACATGTACCCAGGCGTACCACGATCATCTGCAAGATTTACTATCTCCAAGTGGCAATGCAAACTAACTTAGATTTATAAAATCCAAAGTATATGTTTTTCTAATTCTGTATGGTTTGAAGATGAATCTATAGATAATCTCTATACAAATATCCTGAGCTGTAGAAATAATATTTCGTTTTAAATAATTTTTAACCTTAAGGGTGGCAAAGAAGTTGTTATAGAAATGAGATTGAAGGCAAAAAATCTTTAATCTTAATTTTACTATTTGTAGCTATCACGAAAATAAAAAAAATACAAATCTGGAAGATTTACGTAATAAGACAAAAAGACAATTATTAAAGGAGTACACAGATTCCTAGGAGAAGTGGCTTGGACTATATGATGAAGAAAAATTTTCTCATGTCGTTGGATAAAAACGTCAAAATTATTAGAGATCAACCTCTATTTGGTTTTATAGGGAGATCTCTTGTAACTCAACAATTTAGGATCCAACAGATAAGGAGAGTCAAGCGAAAATTTCAATTATGTGAAGAGATACGTAAAATTCTTTTGATTTTTAGTGTGACGTTGCATCTTCTTTTTGATATCTACCTTTAAGGACTGTTGTAGTACACCTCCAAACATTCATGCAATAATGCATTTGCTTTTGAAGAATGCAGGATCAACAACGTCTATACGACAGCCGCGCAGCATTAATGTCATCACAGGGAACCTAACCTAACACGATTACATTTATTGAAATGGAAGATCTTTGGAGAAGTATTGAGAAGGATTGGAATTATGTCGCGATGGGTTAAGACATACGTTGGAACAGAGAGAAACGAGTGCCCGAATGAGCTAGCTAAGCAGACCACTACGCAAGGTAGCCAAAGCTGTGTTTATAACTGTCCCGCAGACATTCATAAAAAGGCATATAAGAGAAGAGGCAGTACGACTATGAAAAGAACGATGGAATTGCGCAGACACAAGTCGATAAATGGTGCAATTAATTCAAGATAATACGACTAAAGCAAAAACAGAGAACTGTAGGTCACACTTAACTAGAATAAGGAACATACTGACAGACCAGATAGACTGCAAATGCAGTGACAGCAAGAACAACGCGGAACACGTACTGTTCAGATGTACGAGGGTCGTTTGAAAAGTCCGTGCAAAAATAAAAACTACTTAATTGTTTGGGGTAAACCTTGTTTATTTTTCAACATAGTCTCCTTTTAGGCTTATACACTTCGTCCAACGCTGCTCTGGTTTGTTGATCCCTTCTGAATAATAGGATTTGTCCAAGTCTGAAAAATAGCCATTCGTTTCTGTAATCACCTCCTCGTTTGAATAAAATCTTTTTCCCGCCAAATATTTCTTTAAATTGAGGAACAAATAGTAGTCCGAGGGAGCCAAGTCTGGAGAATAGGGGAGATGTGAAACGAGTTGGAACCCTATTTCCATTAATTTTGCGACCACAACTGCTA
>VTPC01001726.1:0-11755 GCA_011009095.1 Ignelater luminosus
ATTAAAGATTAAGTTAAATGGAATGGAATAATATTAAAACAATTACAATTTAAAGATATTACATATTATTAATTTTATTTTTAGAAAACGTATTTTTAAACTTTTATTTAACAATTATCTATGCTTTTGTATTGAATACATAGTGATTATTAATAATAATCAATATTTACGATTTAAATTACATATAATTAGAATTCGATATGTGATTGTAAATAACAAACTCCATAATCAATTTTATTATAATTATTACTCTATTAAATTTTCAGTGAACATTACAATTTTAGTTATTGAATAAGAAAGATAACTATAGGTTACCTACTCACCTAAATTGCCATTCTCAACAACTTAAGTATACCCTTCATTAACTCATCAAAAACTTGTTATATTTTGAAACCTGCCCGTCATATACGATTTAAAATTGGAAATCACCCAGACAACATTGCTCTATACCTTTACTGCTTTTTATTTACGTTACCATTTTCGAGATTATTGAAAAGGTTTTTAAAAGATTTCTCTTTAATATAAACATTTTTATAATAAATTCTAGAGAAAAAAATTCACTTTTGCTATTAAAATCACTGTAAAATTTTACCTAATACATTATGCAAAGAAATCAAAACGCGTGCATTCTGTTTTCACCTCTTAAAAAGTAAAATTTAAGTAAAAGTTGTTATTTAAAATAATAAAACCATAAATAATTCAATGATGTGCACTGTTGTTTAACATATAATAATCTGTGATATGATACGCATCTCTTTGTTCAGAAAACTTGAAACGGTGGATTTTTGATATTTGCATGCGCGTTTTAAATTACTTTCATAAAAAATGCATTCGCTTGTAAATATGCAAAATTTTGTTGTAAGCAAATTACTGTTTGTGGTGTTTTGCTTTTTTTTTTGAAAACCATCTGTAACGTTTGACTGATTATAACCTGAATGCTAATTTACAAAAGTATAGAGGTATTTTCGTAGGTGAATAGCCTGGTAATAACTGTTTCATCCTGTACAGCCCACCTAATGTTATTAGAAAAAAGAAGTTTAAGATGAATTATAAAAAAAAAAGTTAGGTAAGGTTTGCTTATGTAACGAATAATGATAGATTTTAAAATAAAAATAGACACGAATATGTTGGTGAGTGAAGATGTGACAAATAATTTTCTTAGAAAAATCGTAGGAAATTGTTATTTAAATTATAGTTGTTGAGAACTGAATATCTTGGACAACCTTAATTAAACAAAAATTAGATTGGTACTTACCATATAATTGTATATAACAAGGGTGAAGAGTACCGTATCTAAAAATATTCAGTAACAAGATTCGTATCAGTTAACCTTCATCTGTAAACATCTTGTTTATTGAATCTCTAACAACAGATTTCAACTGTGATTAAATGTTTGGTTGTCCGGATATGATAATTAAACATGACTGTGTTAGCCTTAGTACTGTGGCCTTTTAGGATCGGAGAGGCTTTGAAAGCAAACCATAAACATGTTAACAATAACAGTAAATTATTAACAACAGTTAAAAGGAACAGTTTGAAATCTTTTTAAAATGTTCAAAATGAACAATACTACTCAGCTAGATAAAATTTTAATTGAGATTTAGAGCGATTTACAATCGTAGAAATATCTTTCAAAAAGCTCATTGTATTTGGTGCATATGCCTTTTAAAAGAATCTTTAAAATGTTAATTCAATAATTAAGATGTACAAAGACTTACTTTTCTACCTCAAAAATAAGTTGTTTATACTCTCAAAATCAATGGATTCTATATACTAAGTTTATTCATGGACAACATTCTAGTACAATAGATAATGAAGACAGTTGAGTCCTACAAAATTAAACTAAAACTGGATATTCCATTTAGTTATTTTAAAATAACTAGTAGTATGGACAGAGCTTTACTGAAAGTAAGCCCAAGGTAATGGAATTTAAAATTTTTATTAGATAATACTAAAATCTAAACCACATCAGTAACATATTACATTTTCAATTAATGTAAAGCGATAACATAAAATTGCCTACTTTATGAAAATCATATTAATTAATTCTTATAATGTTTGCTCTACGCAAAATTAAATTTCGATAAATGCAGTGTAGAATTAACTTGAACGTTAATAAACAAACTTTTTAATTTATCATTTATTTTGCGTGGATTTTAATTTACTGATTCGCTTTGTATACATGACAAAAAATGTGTCAAAATCTAAATACAACATTAATACAATTAACATGTACTCCATTGGAACTGTCTTTAGTTTCGCAAAACATCATGCAATCATTCTATATATTATTTTTTTACGCTAAACATTACATTATTGTTTTTACTTTTTTAGTTTTAATTATGCTAAAGTTCCATCATTCTTTTACTTCCCACATTAAAAAGAAGCTTTAACATAATGACTTACTACCACATTATAACTATTTTATTTATCTTCAACTTTCATCATTCTTAAAGCTAATAATAAAAATAACAATTCATCAAGAAGACATAATAGTAAAGCATTTCTCTTCGTAATTAATTTTTATATTAGTAATATCGACAATAACTCCAATTATTCAATTAGTTTTGTAATGAAATACAACAAGTTAATTGTAATTAACCATGCACCCATTTTTTGCAATGAATAACCTTCAAAGTCATCAAAAGATATAATTATTAGTTAGCTATATTTGCAATACTTTCAAAAAAATCATCAGAAATAGATTAGTGGAAACATTTTCATTCATTCATGATCAATCAGCCGAGTAATAGTAAAGGTAGCCTTTAAGTTACAAAAGAAATAATTACTTTTTAGCAAAAAAGTTGTTCGTTCGTTCATTAAAATGCAAATATTATCTGACATCTGTTTTCATTTTTGTTGATGAGAAGAAATACATAAATACTTCCGGTTAAACTCCTTTTAAACATTTTTATATTCCAGACACGAATTGTGCACTACTTCCAACAAATTCTATCTTATGTTTCCTGTTTCTAAAAGAAACTTTAGAATTTTCTAGTAACAAATATTCTGCATTTCACTATGTCAGTGTATTGAAAAATTATAAAACTCAAACTAATTATAATGCATTAGAATGATAATGAACTTGAAGAAACTTAACTGGACTATTTCCGTGTGCAATAGTAAAATCGTAAGTGAAAAATGAAAGTGAACACGAACCAAGCTAAATTTACATCCAATTAAAATTTACTCCTGCTGTGAGTAATGTTTGTTTGTTTTAGTTAAGTTTACCGATACACGCGAGATATTCTAATTACACCTTAATTATCTAGTCGAGGAAAATACAGAGAGAGTTTAATGTTCAATAACATTTTTATACAGAGTGTATTGGTCATCAAATCTTCACACTATTTGGTTTTTCTCTACTTAGAACTGAAATCAGTTTGCAAGATTGTCAATATCAAAATCATGTTTTTTATCAGTAATTACAAAAACTCACATTAGCACATTAGCAGCTGCTCAAACATGTTGTATGACTCGATATAACCAGCCAACTTTCGCAATCCCAAAATTTTGCTTTCCAGTTCAATACACATTTAAGAAACTGGATTTCATGGTTGCATTGATAACCAAAATGGGTTTTCACAAAATAAGATTGAAATTGCCCAAACGGTTTAGAATTCTAAATTGACTTCAGTAACGCAAAACCTGTAACTATGGCAGAGACAAATAGCTACTACTGGAATAATTTAATCATCAATAAAATGTCTACAAAAGAGAAACTAAATCTAAAGCCAAAAATAATTAGGCACATCATATTATTACCTAGTGTTGTTCAATTGCCAAAAATGATGTACAAGTTACATTTAGCATTGTCTACTGGAAATAGAACTTGGTGTTTGATCAAGTTTGAAACAATCAATAATAGGTATAGTGCAAACTAAAGATATACGAGACGTTATCCTACTCTTTTTTCTCACCCTAGTCTTTAGCTACGTCTTACGCATAAAATGTCGTCACTTCTCAGCTTCAAAGAAGTATAAAAACAAAGTTTCTTTCCACCAAATGGAGTAGTAGTAGAAACACTAGGGATGGCATAGAAGCAGTTGAAGGAATTGCTGTGATGAGGTGACAATATAGTATAGATCTGTTGGCTGGTGATTGACAACGGTGCTTTGTTATATTAAAAAAACATGGCTGTGGTAGATAGCACAAAAACATTGGACTTGATCACAACAGTCCAGACTGGAAGAACACACAGGAACGCGAAAATGGATAGCCTGCAAATGTATTCTTATAGGAGTCGTCAATTTAAACATTTCAATATAAAACCTACAACGGAACTGATGAATAATGAAGATAAATTGAATTTTAAATCTGCATTTGATAGATGACAGAAAACAGACTTCACTGATCTATTAAGACCAAGATATTAATTTTAAGAAAGCATCTTTGTGCGCCTTAAACAGTGTTAGAATCTGTTCAAAATCTTAAATATAAGATTATTAGGAGTCAATACAAATAAAAAGTTTCATAACGTCATAAGTCTGCTGCTGATACTGAGTTAGTCACCTTACCGTTATCCAAGGGTTTCAAATTGTATTAAGTTGTTTAACTAAAAATTCCCAGATTACAATCCTTAAGAAAGACTTACTATGTATACATACCATATGGGTGGTTGGCCTTGCCAGTCTAAATTTAGACACAGAGATCTCGTATGGCAGATCAGCAATAAAACTTAAAACTTCATTTGAAGTTTCTGGGAATTTAATATGATTCCTCCCACGCTCTAATTTACTTTACCTTTAATGCTATCAAAACTGTAAAGAATGTGTCTACGTTTTATATACGTACAGTGAAAGAAAATATGAAAAATTGTTTCGACTGTGACTGCAGGTAGGTATAATCGTATAACATACTGAAATTAGGGTATTAACTGCATTGTTCACTGATCTAGACTTTTCAGGCATTTCAGGCAATTATTCCAACTTCTATCTATCTATAACGTTTCCACTGTTTATATTACTTTTTGTCAATTTTAAAACAGAGACTTTGTTCCTGACAAGTATTAATTTAAACAGCAAAAGTAACCTTATGTAAATTGCTCGTGATTGTTATCTGTTATCGTCTAGTATGATAGTTTCATTAACGATTCAACAATTATCTTGATTGAAGGCTGTTGGACCAAAGTAAAATCCATTTATAGTTGTTAATCATGATATTAGTTATTAGTTCGACCAAAAACTCAGATGGATTGCAGGATTATTTCTTACAATTATTATTATCATTCGCCTTTATTAATATTAAATTAATTTACATTATGTAAAAAAAAAGCTACACCTAAATCTATACAATCTAATCCCCTGGTGAAATTTAGCCAAAGGCTACTCTGTTTAACAAAGGGATTAGATGCAAAGTAAAAAAAAAAATAAAATAAAAGTATTAAACAAATCTGACTGCAAAGCGAGCAAATCAGTGAACCAGGTAGGCAGATGATGAAGAGAGAATTACTGCTTACTGAAGAGGTAGTTTCTTAAACTTCGTTTAAAAGTTTTTAAATTGAGACCTCGCATATCGAATGGAAGAGAATTGTAAAACTTGAGAGGATTGTATATAAAACTTCTCTGAAACAATGAAGACGTATGAAGAGGCATAGTGAGCATATAATTATACCGAGTATTTGCGGAGTGCACCAGTATCCCAGGTATCAATTCAGAACTAAGAGATGTGGTACTTTTTGTTGAAAGTAGAGTATATGTATACGCTCCCAAATGATACTTCCAGCGATTTTCCATGTTTAACCAGCCTAGGTCTGAAATTTTTTGTGTAACAGAGTCATAACGACGTAAATTGTAAATAAATCGACAACACCAATTTTGCGTTTTTTGAATGCGGTACTTGTCACATGCATCAAGACAAGGACTATAAATAAAGTTACCGTAATTGAAATGTGGTAAGACCAATGATTCAGAAAGCATTTTCTTTTAAGCAAAATTCAAAATTTCTCGATTGGCATATAGCAGTTTCAATGAAGAGTAAGTTTTCTGAAGTAATTTACAGACATGTTGTCTAAATCGTAGGTTAACGTCTAAGATAAGCCCTAACTTCCTAGCTGAATCTACAACTGGAATTTGCTGATTATTGGTGCGTAAATTATGATCGTTTTTAACCGTTAGGGTGTGATTTCGATTTCCAAAAAATAGTAAACAAGATTTATTGCTATTTAATGTAAGGTTATGTTCGAAAGAAAGTTGAAGGATCTTTTGCAGGTCACGATTGATGTCTTCATAGGCCTGGGCTCTTTCGGAAACAGTCCGCCGTACTAAATCCCTCCCTAAAAACGGATTGACACGTAGGCAAAAGTTCATTACTGTTGAAATAGTTATACATTTGTTTATGTAAAACTTTTTCAAAACGTTTAGATATACGAGGGTGGTCTGAAAAGTTTCCGACCTCAACGTGAAGATGGCAGCACTCGTAAATAAAAGCTACTGAATTTGGTTGTTCATCTGTTGACAGTTACTCACCAAGATTTCAGCCATTTTGGACGCGCAGTTTTTATCTTAACAGTCGTTTGAGTGAGTTGATGCGAGTTTTTTTGTGAAAATGGACAAAATCGAGTATCGAGCTGTCATTAAATATTTGTTTTTGAAAGGCAATACGCCTTCGCAAATAAAAGATGAGTTGGATTCTGTGTATGGGGACTCTGCATCATCATTTACCACAGTGGAATTTTGGGCTGCTGAATTTAAACGTGGCCGTAAGAGCTTGGGAGACGATGAACGTTCGGGACGTCCACAAACTGCAACTACCGACGAAAACATCGCCAAAGTTCACCAAATGGTGCTAGACGACCGCCGAATTAAAGTGAGAGAGATAGCAGAGGTTATGAACATGTCAAAAGAACGTGTTTGTCACATATTAAATCAACATTTAGGCATGAGAAAGCTGTCCGCGCGTTGGGTGCCGCGTTTGCTCACGTTAGACCAAAAACGTGTTCGAATGAATATTTCCAACGCTCTTTTGGCGCAGTTTAGGCGAAATAAATCCGAGTTTTGGCGCCGATTAATTACTGTAGATGAATACTTGGATACACCATTATACGCCCGAAACAAAAATACAGTTCAAACAGTGGACTGCAAAGGGGGAACCGGCTCCAAAAGAAGCAAAAACTGTTTTTTTCGGCTGGGAAAGTGATGGCGACTGTTTTTTGGAATAGTCATGGAGTTATTTTAATCGATTATCTTCAAAAAGGAAAAACCATTACAGGAGCATACTATGCATCTTTACTTGACAAGCTGAAGGCAGAACTTGCGAAAAAACGGCCACATTTGCAGAAAAAGAAAATCCTGTTTCACCAAGACAACGCACCGTCTCACACCTCAGCGGTTGCCATGGCGAAAATCCACGAATTACGGTTTGAACTGCTTGACCATCCGCCTTACTCACCAGATCTAGCCCCAAGCGACTTCTTTTTGTTCCCTCATCTAAAAATTGCGCTCGGAGGACAAAGATTTTCGTCAAATGAAGAGGCAATCACCTTCGCGAACAATTATTTTGCAGAGAAAAATGCCGAGTACTATTTGGACGGGTTACAGGGATGGGAGCATCGCTGGGAGAAGTGTGTAGAGTTACAAGGAGACTATGTTGAAAAATAAAAAAGAATTTTCAGAAAAAATGTCTTGTATCTTTGTTAGGTCGGAAACTTTTCAGACCACCCTCGTACAAGGTAAAATACTAATTATTCGCAAATCGGAAAACTTCTTTGGATTTGCAACTTTAGGTAGAGGAAGTCCAACGGCACTTTTCCATGCAGGCGGAAAATGACCTACTTCGATACAACAGTTAATAATATGGGTAATGAATGGGCTACAGTATTTTAACATAATCAAGGAAATATTATCAGTACCTAAAGCATTGGATTTTAAATTATGTAAAATATCGTGTATTTCATTTACAGTTGTAAAAAAAAGGAAAAATGAGTATCAGAGTTATAATTATTTAAGTAATATTAAATTTGGCTAATGCAATTATTATTTGAAGACTGACTTGAAGAGCTGAAACAGTCACCAATCGAATTAGGATCAGCTAGGTTCGAGGGAATATTACGAACAGTTGCACCTCGTACGTTGAGGTTGGTTGAGGCTTTCCATAATCCGCGAGAATCTTTTTTCCTAGAGAATGTATCCAAATATGCTCTTTTTTCCCGCCGTATAGAAGCTACCGTAAAGTTCCTTAACTCTTTGTACCTATTCCAATCAGAGACGGATTTAGTACACCGGTACTTTCTCAAAGCACCGTCACGTTCCCTCATGATTGCTTTTAAGTTGTCGGTCAGCCAAGGACCTTTTGGCTTGGTAACTTTAACCTCCTTTATCGGGGTATGAACATCGAAGACCGACAAAATAAAAGCCATGAATAGGGATAACTTATTATCAATATCACGTTCTCGAATTAAGTCATTCCAGGGATATAACTCGGTCAAAATTACGAAAACATCGAACACGTATAATTTTAGGTTCAGGTCTATACAAAGAAATATTTAACTCACAGTACGTCGCTCTATGATCCCATATATTGTCAGCATTGAGCGTACCAAAACTGTTAATTGTCGCCGTGTTATTTACAAAAATAGGATCAATTAATCTACTTATAGAGTTCGATATTCTTGTGGGTTCATTCAGAATTTGAGTTAGATCATAGGAATTGAAGCAAGTGTTAACCGGATTATTAACATTAAAAAAGTTAACATTGAAATCACCCAGGCATACGAAGTCATCAACAGTTGGTATTATATTACTAGAGGTTTCTTGATTTTCATTTAGAAGTAATTAATTTTTGGGGTTCAAAAAATGAAATAGATTTTGACATAACCTTAGCAAGATTATATTAGTAATAGACATTATTGTAAACTGAACTGTATTATGTGCGGATCAAAAGTAATCAGTAGCGGTAGTATAATTTATATTTATGCTTGTTTTTTATTACTGCCATTCATTTAATATTAAAAACTATGACTAATTAGATTAAGCTAATGATAATTACTAAATGATGAAAAGTAGCCCAAACAAAGATTAGTTCATCAACCAATATGGAATAATGTCAGAAAAGGTTTTCAAAACCATCACAGTTGTTTACCACTTCTTCACAATATTTGTGTTATTGATGTGGTTAACTTTGGAATATTTTTGGAGATGTTATAACAAAGTTTCAATACTTTCTGAGGAAAGTGGAGTAGGTACTATGAAGGAAATCTTGATATGTATAGTATGTTTTGGGCTGATTGGATTCGATTTATATATCTAATCCTACGGTTTATTTCTCGTTCTAACGAAAAAGATGTATGGGAAACACTACGGAAGGAATCTTTTGCTGTTTTGATGATACCAAAAGAACTGATATTGAACATAAATAAGAGTTTTCTAATATAGGAAACTTTTATCTTGTAATTAGACGAGATCTACTGATTTAATATACTGTACCATTAATAACAACCATGTTAAAAATGCGTACTTAATGAGACAATACGAACTAATAAAAACAAACTTCCTTTAAAATTTACCGTTTAATATTTCTACACCCGCACCTATGTAGTTAGTTACTTTCGTTCCTCCTACTCGTTTTTATAATATTGTGCAGCTACAGTAACAATCACGTTGTTCCTTTCTAAGAAAAAAATTAAGCTGATATCCCTCTATTATATGTGTCTGCCTATTCTTATTATGTATTTACTCGAATGAATTCTATTCAACCGTTTCTTTGTAATGCAAATTCCTATTGTTCCTATGGCATGTTAGTTAAAGATTCGTTCGTAAATTACTAAGGGATTTTTTGCTCTAAATATTTTTATGAATGATGTTCGAATTTATTATTTTATTGAGAAAGTAGATATAGAAAAGATAAGACTAATTTTCTTCATAGTAACTTTTCATTTTATGAGAGAAAAGAAAAGGTGTAAAATATTTTTTATTTTACAATTTCAAGTCACGTTATAACAATGAGGTATATATTTGGAAGTAGAAAAGAATGACGAATTTACGTGGCTATTTTTGGCACTTCCTTTTTATATTCTTATAACATAGTCGTTAACTTTATAGAAATTTCTTTTACCTGTACTACATATGACAGTATAACAGTAGAAGTTTAATCCGGAAGGACCATCAGAATAATATCTTTTGTATAAGAATTGTATGTACATCAATAACTTACAATGTGATGCCATGTATAGTAAAGTTCATATAATCTTATTACATTATTAGTAATAATAAGATTCTAGAGATAAAGTTAACATGTTTTAGAGATGCGATGTTTTCATCGTAACAAAATTGGTAGAATGCGGGACAATTCAAAATAGCATATTCCCATGTGAAATTATAAAATGATAAAGAATTAAGCAATTAGGAGATTCTAAAGGTTTATGATGACATAGTGCATATGACTCGCTCGCCTTTTGATTAGGAGCGTGATTACTTTGTATAAGAATAAATTTCCGTGTCTGTCGAAATTTATAAATCTTGAAACAGGTACATATACATTTTTTAACTTATTACTGTTAGTATATTAGCATTAATTTACAAAAAAATTGTTTGTAAATAATAATGTAATTTTCCGTTAATTACAAAATATCTATAGATGGCAGTATTTTAATATGGTAGCGACAATAATAGAAATAACACGTTTAGAATTCACCGTGTAATTCAAAGAATGTGCACAAAGCGTATCTGGAATACAAGAGATAAGTGAACTACTAGTGTTCAAGTTACACTTCAAAGAATTATTAAAGTATTACGCTTATTTGCAAACAGTTATGTGTGCATATTTTCTCACAACAGCTGTGTTTATGGGAACGTAAACATATAGCATTATAGGCGTATTATAGGTATTTAAAAGATAATCAGATTTAAGAAAAAGGCAACAAGCATGCAACACTGTCAAAACATTAATAAGATTACTCCTAATCGTCAAAACGTACGATCTAATTAAAAACAACTGAAATACTTCAAAACCTTATTAAATCTAATTTTGCAATTTTGTCTGCCTCTGTTGCATCAATTAATTATTTTATGTACTACACAATTAAAGAAAATATAATCAAGTGTTATCTTTGATTTGATGTTATTAAATTTATCACTTTCAACTTAAGATTTCCTTATTTACCTTTTTAATTGGTTATATAAAGTATGGATGTTTTCTAAAATATCGCTTTTGATACGTTTTTGGTTTTATAACTTCGTTTTGCTTAACGGTAAAATAATGTTATTATTACGGTTAATTTAGTGCTCTTGTAGGCGTCAATATAAAACAAACATCATTTTATACTACAATATCTAAGTTGCTTGCGATACGTTAACTCAGCAGCAAACTGTGGAATCGAGACGCCAATTTATGGCGACCCCGCTAAGTGTTCAACATCAGTAAGGGTGCTGTTGACCGCCTTATTCATTTGAACCACTTACTGACTCGCTTCTTCTTTTGCTCTGTTTTTATTCAGTTAAGTAAAACAACATTCATTGATGCGTACTGGAGACTTTCGGCTTAAATCTAGATACATTTGAAAATACCGATTTTCGGATACTCTCAGTTTTGTAACTTTCAAACGAACACAATTTCCTGAAGAAAACCTCGAAAAACAGTCATTATTAATTTGTTTATAATTGTTTCCTAGTGACTTGTCATTTTCTCTCTTTGAAAGTTGTCAAGATTGATTGCGCCGCGTATTTTCGTTTGATACTTCAACTTTAGTTAGTGAAACTCTCTAATATGATTGGCTATGGGAACGTCGAGATAACAGATATGCATTTTATGTATGGACTTG
>VTPC01001730.1:20218-31667 GCA_011009095.1 Ignelater luminosus
GGCTGGGAAAGTGATGGCGACTGTTTTTTGGGATAGTCATGGAGTTATTTTAATCGATTATCTTCAAAAAGGAAAAACCATTACAGGAGCATACTATGCATCATTACTTGACAAGCTGAAGGCAGAACTTGCGAAAAAACGGCCACATTTGCAGAAAAAGAAAATCCTGTTTCACCAAGACAACGCACCGTCTCACACCTCAGCGGTTGCCATGGCGAAAATCCACGAATTACGGTTTGAACTGCTTGACCATCCGCCTTACTCACCAGATCTAGCCCCAGGCAACTTCTTTTTGTTCCCTCATCTAAAAATTGCGTTCGGAGGACAAAGATTTTCGTCAAATGAAGAGGCAATCACCTTCGTGAACAATTATTTTGCAGAGAAAAATGCCGAGTACTATTTGGATGGGTTACAGAGATGGGAGCATCGCTGGGAGAAGTGTGTAGAGTTACAAGGAGACTATGTTGAAAAATAAACAGAAATTTTCAGAAAAAATGTCTTGTATCTTTGTTAGGTCGGAAACTTTTCAGACCGCCCTCGTTCCGTAAAGCCAGAAAGACTCTGTGTACCATCAGTGTTTAAGATGAGGATTTTTACATAATTCTTTGGTACTTCGTCTAGCGGCTACCTCAGGAACGTTCTGATTGAAAATGTAGGTTAGCTCCTTCAGACTTTGTTAGCTTATTAAGTCTTTGTTTTTTAAGACCACTCTGGTGTCCTGATGCAAGTCTGGTCAGATTGGCCATTATTGGCACGACTTCTGCTGAGAAAACTGTCATGAATTTTTATAAGTGTTTGCTTATTCTGTAATTCTGGTATTTTCTGAATAATGTCTAGTTCTCTCTTTGCATCTTTTCGTAAGCCAAAGATCCTCATTAGTATGATTTTGTTGATATTATCAGCTGTTTTGTTCTACTGGATCACTAATTGTATTGATACATATCCATTGAACCATTGATGGTTAAATGTGTCCAAAACACTCCGGTAATGTTTTCAACGTGTTGTTTAATGGTAGGCTTAGTGTCCATACTTTATTTCCGTAGTAACCGTTAGTTCCATATTGTACAGGCACAGTTTTTTTTTAATATATTGACGGGCTTGTAAGAAAGAAAGAAGACGGTCAATATTTGTAGCTAAAACAATGACTGCAGCGTTTCTGCAATTAATCAAAAATTTCTTGTTTTTATATCATTTCTCAACCGCATTTAGGGCTAGTTAAGCCATTTCGGATACTAAGCATTAAGCCCTCAACATTCTTTCGGATAAGAATGCTAACAGTCTAGGTTATCGTCTACGTAACCACCAATAAAAGAATGGTGACATCGTTCGCATATGTCTGTATGTAAATTCTTCTCCTTCTCCTTTTAAGTCCTTTAATCAGTTCATTGGACAAACAGTACCCTTCAACCAAATTGCGGAATCCTCTAGTAACGATCTTTGTCGTTAGGTTTGCCTTACTGAGTGAGGCTGTAATTGATTTTTTTTTAGTTCAATTACAAATTATTAAATGGATGTCTATTTGCCTAGCAGCTGAAACGATCGAATTGAACGAGATCATGTCAAAAATCCTCTCCATTCTTCCAGAGAGAATTTCTTTACATTCATGACTTTTTCAATTGCTTCAATAAAGATGAATTGCAATTTCACACGACATGCATTTTGGAGTCGGTGTAGTAGTGTGATTGTCAAAATTGAAATACGGATTAATCAGCTTGTCTAAAGTTTTAAATTTAAATTACTAAGTTAGGCTTATGGGCCATTATAATTTGGTCCAGGGTTTGTCTCACTCAAAGGTAGCATTCAGCAGCTAAAGTGTATTTGTGAAATTTGTCGGTATTACGATATACAGTTACAGCCCTGTGTTCGTTCTCGGTTCACCTCATTTTCCACCCCAGGTTCACCACATGTTTCTGAGACACAGGCTGTCGGACGAACATCATTTCTTTTACGCGGGCAGATCGACATTGATGTTCTTTGGGTTTTAGGCTTTCTCTGCTTTTCTAAACTTCTGCTCACCAAAGAAAGCCTAGAAAAACGATCAAGAAGTCTTCTTAGTTTCTGTTGTAGTCGTTACAATACGGTCCCGTCACAGAGTTTCACCACTACAGCGTGTGTATGCATTGAAATGGTCATTAATCACCCCGTTTCCAAATCAACATCAACATTATTATAATTTGCTGCAGTATTTCACACACAACTTTGATGACTCCACGTATCAAAGGCTTGTCGATACCGTGTCTTTATCAACCTCTCAGTCGGCACTTTCTAATAGTAAAACTAGCAACGCAGGCCTGTTTTGTTCATCCTGCTTCAAATTAAATAGCTACATTTCGCACACGACATTAGCAACTAAATCTTTAAAACCTGCTGTTGTAGTCACCACTCCAAGAGAGGTTGGAAATGAGAATAACTACGTAAACCTACCTACCTAGGAGTTTTTCTGACTTTTAACTTTGATAGTTCTGTGTATCAACGCCTTCCACCAGCAACTAACAGCATGCCTATGCGGCAGCTTTATCAACCGCTTTAGTCGACACTTTCCAACACCATGATTGCCAAACGAGCAACGTAATCATACTTGGCTCATTTCCCATTAAATATCGCAGCTGCATTCCACACACAATATCGACAAGCAACGCTTTGAAACCTGCTGCTGTAGGCACCACTCAAAAGAGGTTGTAAATGAGAATAACTATGTAGAATTGCCTGCCTAGGCATTTGTCTGACTTCTGCAACTTCGATGGTTTTACGTATCAGCACCTTTCACCAGTAACCAACAGCATGCCGATACCGTGGCCTTATCAACCGGCTCAGCCGACACTTCCTAATACAATGATCGTCAAATGAGCACGCTTGGTTTACCTCTCTTCAAATGTCATAGTTGCATTCCGCATACGACATAGCTAGAACCTGCTGCTGCTGCAGTCACCACTCCAAAAGAGGTTGGCAATGAGAGTAACTACATAGAACTGCCTGTGTAGGCGTTTCACTACTGTTAACAACCAAGACTCCTTAGAAACCTTCTGGGCTTTTCTATGAACATTAAAGGGAAAAATTGGTATTACTTTTGAATTCTAAAGAGAGAATTTGCAATATAGTTACCTTCGAAGGTATTTTGTTATCTCAGATGACAGACGACATTACCACATGCTACATCAAGATGCTTCTAAAAATGTAATGTCTGTTTATTAGAGTGATTCAGTTGTAATTAAATGAAATGATATGATTGGTTGACCGAGCAAGCAATCACCTGAAATATCAGCGTTATGGTTTTTAACTACGCCAAATTTATTCACGCGAATAGACGGTATCACTTTGAACATGCAGTTGTAATCAGTACCATACAAATATTGATCTCGTCTCTCGTGATATCAATTGTCTAAATTGAATAAAAGTCAATTTTTGGTGAAATTCTGCAAACGAAGACAAATTCTATCTTTATGTTCAAATACTGTTATCTCTCTTTGATCTATGACCTTATTGCTAACAGTAGTCTAAATTCAGTCCAAACCCAAAATCGGTTCAATGATTTTATTAATATAAAGAGCTTAGTGCAAAGTTTATTCTTCATAATACAGTATCATAGATTTTTGTATAATCCGGAAGTTATCATGTTAATAGCTAGTGATGGGTAAGATACAATAATATTTTACCGAGATACAAATATAGATAAACAAATGTTTATTGTGTCTAGTAACAGATATAAGATACATTTTCATAATTATATCTAGATTCAGATACAAGATATAATTATCGTATGTATCTAGATAATACCCATCACTGAATATAGCTTACTTCAAGGAAACTAGAAATTTTTAAACGACAAACTAAATTAAAAAATAAATTTTTTTAAGATTCGTTATGAAGAGAATTTACAAAATTTATTGCCATAAATTGTCTTTACCTAGAAAGGGATAACAAAAGCAGGTTTAAAAGTTAAACTGTTCACAAAATTGCAAAATTTTCTAATTATCTAAGTAAAGATACATCTGCCATTAAAGATACAGCTGAAATGTATCTAGTTACAGATACAAGATTCATTTTCATAATCGTATCTAGATTCAGATACAAGATATAATTATCGTATCTAGATACTTTGTATCTATATAATACCCATCACTGTTAATAGCAATACTATTTCGATTTCTTAATTATTTATTGTTTTAAGTGTTATCTACATTTGTGTTCGGTTTGTAATTAAACAGTACTAATTTTTATTGTTTTACACTTGTTGCCAATAGTCTATGCTCAACTGATTTTGCAAACACCATAAATTTTTATAATTTGATCACACATTAAAATTGTAATTAAAATTCCATTTACACGAATTCACGCAAAACACGTAATTGGAAATGTTGGCAAATTAAAAGCTAATTTACATCTGATACGTGGTTTTGTTGCGGTTTTTGTACATATGAACACAAAGCTTAAACATGTAAATTCAATAGTTAGATCTCGAATAAAGTAACTTCTCTTTATTTTTAGAGATAGTCTAGGAAATTGTATAAAAATGATAGTTAATGGGGAAATAAGCACATTCTGACATTTTTTGGCTTGTATCCAGTTTGTACGAAGGATTTTATCAATTGGAGTGTCCATTTTTATTAAAGGTTGTTGACAAACGTTCTTACTTTTTAGACATTTAGTAAGTTACGAGAGTAACCACCTTTGTGTGCTGAATTTTTATATTTTTATTACTGAGAATCTTCCTTCAGGAAACCAATGTATTTGGGTTATTTCCTAGGAAATACATTGCAGTTTCGACAGATAAAATGGATCGAATGAAATTTACGAGTTGACGCTGCAGCTGAGGGCAGTGTGCAAGGCTATTTATGACTTTCAAGCTCTAAATTTCGGTTGAAATAAGATTTCAAGTTGGATCATCAAAAAATAAAAATCGTTTCGTTTCGTGGATGTCTCGTGTAATACAAATTAAACAAAGTTTTGAGTTTGGAACAATGCTTCTTTCAAGGAAAAATCTCTTTCGTTGTTGTAAAGGCAATATTTCGACAGAAGATAAAATATTATTCCCTTCGTTAGATTTTTACAGATGACGGCAGTTTGTCTTTTGCAAGTAGAAAGCGTGAGTTGGCAGCTATTCTGTCATCGACCAGTTGAGTAATGACATCTGGTTTCTGTCATCCACAGTTTTTCACTTCTAAAAAATAATATTTTAAGCACAAACAAATTGCTGAAGGAGCGTAAAAAATTATAAACGTTTACATGAACCTAGCGAATTTTATTTTTTCTAAATTATATTGTAATAAAAATCTAAAATCACTTTTTAACTTTTTTATCGTAAACATTCGTTGGAGTGAAGTCAGGAAATTGTTTACTTTGATGTGGTAGAATGGGATTTTCTTTAAGAATTTAATAGTCCCTAACTTCTATTTAATTAAATTTATAATTTCTTTGAATTTTAGGATATTTTAGATGTGGGTAGTGAAGTATTTTAGAAAAACTGAGAAAGTTTGACGTTTTTAACTTGCAAACTTGTTAGGTAATGAAATAAACATGAATATTAATACACTCATGTCGGTTTCATAAGAAACTTGCTAAACAAGTTTCAGGAAACTTTCTTAAGTATTTCCGTTCTTTTTTTACTACCTGTCCAGCTGCCAGTGTACTAGATATTTCTATACTCACTTAATGATAACTGAACTTAATATACTTTGGGAAATTTAAGCGTTCGAAGTTTCTTTTTTGTTCATATAAAAGTGGTTTATCTCCTAAAATGACTTTACTGAACGATTTATGGAACTATTATCAAGATTCTTAAGAGAAGTTCGGAAGTACTATCTGATTCTTTGTGTACTTGCCGTAGTTCTATTAATATTAAGAAGCTTCTTCCTTGGTATTATTTTCTTTTACATATTTTTAACTTACCTCTTCTTATTTATTACATTTTTAGGTATTTTTAGTTTACATTTATTTTGCAAACGAAACCGTTTTCCAGTAATGTAAAAAGTCTCTACCATTCAATTCCAACTACGCTTGACAAGTAAGTTTATTCCTAGGTCTGCAAAACCAATTTTTCGAAAGGCATACGAGGGTTGCTATTTATATTTCTGACCTAACAATGAAAAAACAAGTATTTATGATCGAAACTAGTTTTATTGTTTTTCAAAATATTCTCCATTAAGATTGATACACTTTTCCATGCGTTTGAACCAATTTTCGAAGCACTTTTTCCACTCTGTTTGAGGCAGCTCCAAAATATGCGTTTCGAAACAAAAAACGGGTTCTTCTGGTGTTGAAAATCGTTGACCACGCAGTTTGTTTTTGATGTACGGAAATAAAAAGAAGTCATTGGGTGCCAAATCAGGGCTGTATGGTGGATGGCCCATCAACTCGACCTTCTGGCTGGTTAAATATTCAATTGTTTGAGCAGCGGTGTGAGAGCTTGCATTGAAGTTTTCCGAATTTCTCCAATGACTTCTGGCAAACAAATGGTTGTGTACCATTCAGCGTTGACCGTCTTACGTTGCTCTAACGCCACTGTTGCCACATGACCGGTAATGCCAAAGAAACAGGCAACCATTTGCTTCGATGTGCTTCTTCCGCCAACAACTTTTGTTGGATTTGGCTCGTCTTGAAAGACCCACACAGTTGATGGCTGTTTTGTTTCGGGGTCATATGCGTAGATCCATGATTCGTCACCTGTGCAGATGTTATACACAGCCTTTGATGCACCTTTCGCAAATTTTTTCAACATTTCAATGCACCAGTCGACGCGAGCCTTCTTTTGAGCATTGGTCAGGTTATGCGGGATCCAACGGGAACAAATTTTTTTACGGCCAAATGATCATGTAATCCCTTGTTGATGCTAGTCATACTAATGCCCAAAGATGCATCAATCTCACGGTGTGTCACATGACGATCTTGTTTAATCAGTTCACGCACAGCATCGATGTTTTCAGGCACAACGACAGATTTTGGACGGCCTTCACGGATTTCGGCCTGGAGTGAACATCGGCCACGTTTGAATTCATTATACCAGTTTTTTACAGTGCTGTATGATGGAGCTTCATCGCTATATAATGTATTAAGTTCATTGATGCACTCTTGTCGTGATAATCCACGTCGAAAGTTATGAAAAATAATTGCACGAAAGTGTTCACGGGTCAATTCCATTTTTTACTAGGGAATGCACTTTTCATTTAACTGCAAACAACACTAATCGCACTCAAATGACAAAATGTTGTGGTTGAAGTTATGTTCAACAATGTAAAGTTTACACCGAAAATGTCAGCTGACGTCTGGAAACAGTCAGTGTTGCCAAGTCCAGAAATATAAATAGCAACCCTCGTATATCACGGTTTCTACAGTAAAGTGCAACTACATATCAATGAAGAAGTGGTTAGAAGTATTTACCGTTCAAGAAGCTTTTGTATGCATTATTCTGAATTTTATTTTTTTTAATATGAATTTTTTAAATTTTAATTAAAGTTATCTCAGAGTCAATTTTTAGTTTTTTTCGAAAAGAATTTTTAAAATGACTTACTGGGGTCTTGTACTATATTTGTTCATACATTTTCTTAGAAAACAGGTAATAATATGTTTAGAAATAATATTCTAAAATTGTAGAGACTTTTAAAGCGTCATAACAAAATCGGAATCTAATAGATCTAACCTTATTTCTAAGACGTATAATTCGTTCGCTTTTAAATTTGATCAATTTGAATCAAATTTCAAGAAATAAATTAAAAATTAGTCGTTTTTTATTTTGCTTACATTATTTTATGGCAGAGTCACTGCATCAACATCACGTATGGTGGCGGAAAGTAAAGTTGCCAGCTGATTTCGTAGTATTCGTAATTCTCAAGGTAGCTCTAAGCATTTCATTATACTAAAATTTTGAATTATGTGCCATTATTTCTGCAGTAAAACGATACCTACAAGGTGGAGATATTATACTCCTACTATGGTCTCTGGTAGTTGATGACTTTGTTAAGATCTTCATATTTACAACGTCAGACGTACGTTTCCGTAATAATTACCTCGAGTTGGGTTGCGTGGTGACCTCGACTAAGGAATGGGGTTGTGGAGAGTAGTTGCTTTTGCGGGATAGCAATCTGTATAATTTAGTTACTGTATAAGTCGCATCTGCGCGCGCGGCGTGCAAATCAGGGCGTGTACCGATGCCATTAAGGGAGTTGAATTTTGGGCATTGTATAGGAGAGTTGTGAGGCTTTTATGGGGGAGTTTTGTGAGGCGTTTTCCATGAAATTTAGTGTTGGTGGCCTATTAAGTTTATCATTTTTCTGAAGTGCGTCTTCAGTATATCAGTTTAGAGCTGAATTTTGAAAAGAGGCCACCTTTTTAAACACATTTGTTGGAAACAGGGCGTTGCTCTTTCCTTCGCCTTGAAGCAAAATTCTTTTTAGTAGATTTGTTATCATTCTGCCCCCTTATTGCTGCGTGGAAGCCAGCCAGTCCTCGGTGTTTTAAGTAAATGAATATGCAGTTGCCCATGTGAACAAAAGTTTGAATGATTACAGCTATTTTAAGATTAGGCGCTAAACACCAATTATAGTAGTGTTTGAGTTCGTTTGGCCTAAATAAAAGAAATGCATTAAAAGCTCGTTGAGTGGAAAACAATAAAATTTTCCCTTGGTATTAATGTAATCCTACAACGACTATTTTTTTTGGCATAATCATTGGGGTTTTGTGTTCGTTTAAGTTTATCATCTGTCTCACAAATACTGAATTTATAATTCAGTAAAGTTAAATGTGTATTGTAATGCGGACAAGTTTTATTTTAATCATAACTATTTTGCTTGTTTTAATCTGTACGTACGAACGAATTTACTGTCGAGTTTTGTTAAATGAAATCAGATATTTTAAATGTATTAAATGTAGCTGTAAGCTATTAATAAGACGTTTGAAGGGATCACGTATTTTATTTACGTTTTGAGATTCCCCTCGAGTGCCGCAGGTCAGAATTCTGCGCAGTAGAATTTAATAAGATCATCGACATTTGTTTCTTAAAGCTCTATGTATTTTGTGTAATCACCTATTTATTTGCTTTGATATCCCTTTTATTGTACTTGTATGCACTGGTTATTAACTCGATTCAGTTATACTAAATTTAACTAGTACAGAATATACCGAGTGACTCAAAAAAACCTTGATATACTGAGTGATCTTAAAGAAAGACTTGATGCTTTGATTTAATAATTCCAAATTTAGTTAAAAAAACATATATACAGGGTGAATTGGAAATACCTTTGTATAGGGCAGTTTAACGCCTTGAGCAAGTTTTTGTTTCAGAAAGCTTAAATAAGTATTTGTAAAGCTGTTGCCGACTTAAGAGGGACTATAATCCTTTTGAATCTTGTTATCTGGCTGAATCTATAGTGGCGCCTTCAATAAGTATCGATTTTGAGCTATTTTAATGGTAAGTATTTCAAACCTAGCCGTCTTCGACTGTATCAGCAAACTTAGTTCCTTGTGCCTTTTAGTCACTGATTATAAGTCTGTGTCTTAAAGTTCATTTTGGCACGTAACAACCTCTTGATCAGACTAAATCAATATAGTTTCTGTGCCCAAGACGGCCAACTTGTAGCCGTTAAAGGCAAATAAGGCACAGTTATCTTCTACCGCATACAAATTAGGTACCCTCTCTTTGATAAGAAATTTACGTCTGAAAAAAAGCATATCAATTCCAGCAAAGCAATTATTGTAGTTTTTACCAAGTTTTTTCATGGTGAAATAACCACTAATCAGGTACCCCTTTGTTATTAATTAAATATAATGATTACTACACAATGTTATACAAAATCATAAACCAAGTTCAGATGTCTCTTTCCCAGACAAAATTTTATTAACAAATTTCTGATGCTATCATGAGTTTAGCTTACTTTCCAAGCTTCAAACTCTGGACGATAATATTATCTTGATTATTTAGCGTAACGTGTCTCATCGATACTATTTTATTCATTCAAAATCAGAACTGCTGACAATTTGTTTTTTATTTATAATATAATATAATTGCTTAACTTTGCGCAGTAACAATTAATTTTTAGACTGTAAGTGTCTTTAACTTACAATTTGACGGCGTGGAGAACTTGATTATGCACTAGTTTTGCAGGACTTCAAACATCAACATCTTGATATAAGTTATCATGAAAGTTGAAACCGACGGCTCTCTTTCTCTTCTAATTGCGTTACTAATCCGTAAATTCCGTGCTCATCTACTACAGTGTTTTACCATCTTTTGAAGGTCATGGAGCATTTTCAGCTTTTTTCATTTCAAGCATCGGTCTACAAAGCCTGCACGAATCGATATTCAAAGACTCGTACCGACCCGTTTCCACTTCACTAAAATAAATCTGACGCGGATTGAAAAACCCTAGTTGAAGCTTTCGCAAAACTCTAAAAGCTCGATTGACCCGAACAGCTCTAAGATCTATCAAGCCTGGAAATCCTTATCGGTCCATACAACTTATTACAGTCTCAAAACATCTGACCGTTTAAAAAACTCAACTAACCAGAAGGTTTTATTGGCCTGGAAGGACCAAAAGCTCCAGTCGGTCGCCAACTTGATAAACTTGAAGCATAACTACGAAGCCAGTTTCTTGAATTATATGTTTGATGAGAAATATATTCGTTAGGTTAATTCTCTTGATGTTAATGTATGAAGGTTATCTGTGATAAACACAGTATAGAACATGTTATGGTGTTGATACATCATCATACATACATTATGCTCAAAGCATTTTGTTCTTATAATTTTGCAATTGTTACTAAGTAATAGTGAAAATCTAATTTAGTAATTAACAAAATAAATAAATAATAAAAAATGATTACATATACGTATACAAAATCAGGTGAATTTCTAGAAGAAAACAAAATATAACTACTCTCCTAAAGTTAATAGCGAGTTTAAGCACACTTTACGCTATACGATGACGTTAATTTGGGACAACTACGCATGCTCAGAACATTATCGTAACGCTAAAGTTGATCGGATTCCGCTATTTCCTTGCAAATAACGGAGCGAATACCGTATACGGTAACTTGGTTTGTGAGGTTAGTAAGTTGTGGCTCGTACTTCGAGCATGTACATTTTGACGATACTTTCACTGTTCCTAATTTATTAATAATAAATGAATAAATTGAAAACGTGTTTTTTTAAATAACCACATCTACTTAGATGGTCAGGTTATGTTAGGTTGCATTAACGTTAGTACATTGTCGGTTGTTTGCTCAAACTCTTTAAATGTTACTTGCCCGCTAAATTTTTACCGTTTTTGGTCACGTGACTTTATCGTTAACGGAATGTTTAACGTGAATTTTCTCAAACTGTCTAATGCCAAATAAACTTTCTAAATAACTCTGTAAGAGTGTCTTACAGAAACGGAATTCGATAGTTCACTATTCTGTAGGATTTATACAGAACTTGACGAAACTGATTTCGTCTGAAGGGGCGATTTTGAAAAGCAGA
>VTPC01001731.1:0-44006 GCA_011009095.1 Ignelater luminosus
AGATAGAAATCGTCAGATATTCGTTAATGTTCTTTATGGTAACAGTTTGCAGTGTTAATGTTGTCTCAAATTTAATCTAAACTAAATACATACAAACCTAATTAAAAATTAAAGTGATGTTAATAAATCAAGATTTGAATAAAACTGAGTGTAATTAAGAATTGTAACTGTAGGTATTTCCATTTTGGAATCTAAACCGATAGGTATCAATGATTCGATGTATTTGTTGATATCAAATGGTTCTTTGATATATCGAATACTGTCCATATTTTATCGCTTTTTCTGATATTGATATTCGGTATTGAAATCTGAATATTATCCACCCATAGTTTTTTTTTTTTGTTAAAACCTAAATGGGTAGTGAATTAAGCATTCAAAGAGATTTTGAAAATTGAATTGTAAATAATTGACAGAGGAGGGTTGGAATTGCTAGGTTAGAGTTTGACCTGATTTCGACTTGGTTTCATCTTGAAATTAAGACGATGCTAAGACCAAGACTCGAATTACATAACAAGATCTAAAACAATTATTATTAGATACAGCAATAACCTGAGGAAAATCCAGAGGGATTTAAATCTCGACATGGTGGATAACTAAAAAATTATCTCTAGTTTAAATTTGAGAATCTGAAGAAAATTTGTCAAGAAGTGTTTTATATATAATCACAAACTTGACAGCATTTAGAATCTCTCACGTGAGCTGTATCAGAATTTTATAAATTGCAGTTCGATTAAATAACCAATTTGAGATTTACCCACTAATTTCTTAAAATGGCTTTCTATAATAGCTTAAGATTTTATAAAGTGATTCTTTGAAAAGTCTGGTTTAATATTTGTACTAGCCAATTATTATTCTTTATAACGATTTATAAAGTTTCATTAAAATTTTTATTTTTCTTATTTTGAAGAGATAACTTTCCATTTACGCGACTACTTTTGAAATTCGTTGTGTAGGATATAAAATATGTTTTGATGTGTATTTTCTCCAAGTCGTATTCACTTCATTTTAATTTTAAATATATAATATAATTTTGCTTTCTCAAAGCGGGACACCTACATACCTAAAATACAATTAATTACATCTAAAAAATTTAAAATACTGACTTCCAGAGTATATCTTAAAAGAAATGAGCCCTGTTAAATTTAGACCGTGATATAATAATGCATGCATTACGCAAAACAAACACACAATACCAATGTTTAACATATCCACACAATTGTGTCCTCTTTCTATACATAGACAAGCCGATCGATAAAGTCCATCTTCTCTGATTTAAAACGATTTGAAATTTAAAAGTAAAGATACATCCATAACAAAAAGGTAAATTCTACTTGATATGTGTGTAATAATCAATAAATTCAAAGTAAATAAGTGAATTAGTCACCCCCTTTTAAATGAATCATTATATACCTACCTGCACGAGGTTTCCCCATAACTAAAAGGGCATAAAAATGTTTTCTTTATTTTCAGAACAACAGCATGACTAATTCACTTTTCATTTTTCACAGCTAGGGGCCTTTTCGTACTTCTTATTTATTTATTCAAATCGTCAACTACATTAAAAATCTAAAACGATTTATCCGCAACAAAATTGATTGAAATTTACATTTTCTTTTAATTTCTTTTCGCACCAGTTATCAAAAGCAAACGTTTGTTTCTGATTTCTGTACACAAAAATTATATAATTACTAATCAAACTCGCTCATTAGGATCAAGGCATTAATGAACGAACACAGCCGACCGTGGACGAGCAAAACTTGAAAAGCGAAACGAGCTTTATCCCCAGATAGAAGCGGCATGACAGAAGTAACCAAGTGTTGGTGGGGTACTGGTCTCGTTCCTGCAACTCAAAACCGAACGAACACGCGCTCATTCCGCGATTATTATTTTCGTTAATGAAACTTAATTGTTGTGTTCCTTGTTAAATAATTTTTTGTTTGAAAAAAAATCATCTGGTTTGATTTTTTATATTTAAGTTTTCAAGAAATTTTTTTTGTTTATTTTAAGGTCATGTAATTTGTTGGTTGCCATTAAAATAGAATAAGGGCGCGTGCCACGAAAAAAAAAACGACAAAAATAAAGAGAGATGCATTAATCATTATTATGCACCATTGGTCATCATGTCGTTAGTTAGTTTTCCTTGCATGGATTGATTTCTACTAACAAATGGTGCAGTAACGAGGTGCATTGTGCTGTCACTGACAGAAGGGGTGAGACATGGATCCCCCAAGCGCGCCCTCCTCATTGGGAGCGCCCCATAAAAAAACTGATAAACCCGACAAAAAGGGAAACTCGTTTAAATTTACGCAAATCGATGGCACCAAGTCAGGTGCTAGTTCTTCTATAACATCGGGACCGTTTTTAGTGATGTGTGTTTTGTGTGTTGTGTGTGTTACCGCTAGTGTATACAGTGGATGGAGGGAAGCGGTACTCGAAAATCGTTTAAATATCTTAGAAAACAGAGTTGCCTCGATGGAGAGACAATCTTTGGAGAACGTTAACGTGCTTGTGGAGAGGTTTCGCAGGGAAGCCGAAGAACATTTTAAGAAGAGGGTCGTGAGGGAGGTCGCAGCCACTCGCAGCATGCTTTTAGGTGCACACAAACGAACAACAAGAGATGCACCCGAATGCATCTGTCCTGCAGGTAAGAAATTTTTATAACGGCGACCGTTGCTGCCTTCTTGTTTACTTTTGTTTAATGTTTACGGTTGAATACTTTCGAAATATTTAGTGTAACCATAATGGACCATATATACTGTCATGTAGAATCTCTGAACCCAAGAATGTCCTTGGGCTTTTAAAGGTTAATAAATACGTCAAGTAGTAAAACTCATCGTATCTTCATGCCTAATTAAAACGCTTCACGAAGTTGTATTTAAGTTAAAATACATTTTATTACCTCATAGGGTATAAAGTATTCAAGCAGGCAAAAGCAAATACTTCAGCCGACCATATAGGATGTTCATGTATATGTCATCTTGGGTAAACAAGTTTTTCACTTAAATATACGGTATATTCGCCGGTTAATAAACAGAAGAACCGGTAGAAACACACGAAGTATTAATGGTAAGTAAACAGAGACCATAATAAACAAGACGCACCTATTGTATATTCGTAAAAAAGGAAATAAATATAAACACCACCTGGGTATACGCACTTCTAGTGCTAACGAGCATCGTTATTATTATCGGCAACTATAACAGTACAGTATATCAGTATTTATTTAACAAGGTTCGATTTACACATTAACAATTAACAATAAAGATAAACCGTCTGGAAGTTAGAATAATCTTAAAATAAACACTCCCGTTTTAAAACAACACGACCCAGTAATAAAAAACCTGACATACTCAACCGGCATTAAGTTGAACATTGAAGTTTTTCTTGGCTGCTCATCAAAAACTTAAAGAAAGAATTAATAGTTGTAAAGTTTGCGAATTGCAATAACTTAACAGAAGAGTCGTCTTGAGAAAGAGAAAAGCAAGAAGTAATTAAGTGTCTAAATAAAGCAATCCATCATAAATAAGAATTCTTTCTAGTTAAATCTGCTTTTTAATGGATTTTTCACGAAAAAAGAAAATTTCTCATTAGATGTGAATTGGAAGCAAGTAGCAGCAACATAATTCTCGACTCTAATTGGATATTTGTGCCAAAATTGCCAAATACTTGTTCAAATGGACGCTGGTGTGTCCAAATTCGTTTCATATAAAATTATAAAACTGCCTTTGACACAAATCTTCATAAAAACGATTAATCAATTTATATTTTAATCAATGTCAATCACAAAAGAGATTTTTCTATAAAAATATTTTCGTAACCTTAAAAGTTAATCGAGTTCTTTTAGATATTTTTGGACATTTTCCGTGTTTAGTACGTGTATAACGCCTCCTCAACTTATTATTTCTGTCAATTTCGATGAAGTGGAGAGAAACAAATTCTTAGTGTCAAACGAACAAATGAGTTATAGATTTTTTAAAATGTAGTAATGAGCTCGTTTTAAAACGAGACAGGATTTCTCTTCCTTAATGACCTGAAACAAACAGAGATCCTTTTTTTAAACTAGCGTTATAGTAATGCTAGATTCAGAAGTCAGAAGTAGGGTAAAAACAGTCGGTGTTTTATTTGTTTTGAATTTCATGTCTAGCTTAAAATATTTACGTGCATTATTTTGTTTTGAAGTGTTGGATTTCTTCGCTTCCCTTTACAAACCTGACACGCAAAGAAAGCTATTAAGTAAGAAATTTTATAATACACATTTTAATCGTTAGCTTTCTTTAAACATTTCTTTAATATAGTCCATTTCTTTAAACCAAAGATTTGTTAGCCCATGAACAATCTCAGATATTTCCGTTATATCTTACGACAAATCTACTAGAATCTTGGGAGAGCTATATTTTTCTGTGTTCTCTTTTGCGAAATATCCTTACTATACCGTGTTGAGTGTTGATTCTCGGAAAAATGTAATCGATTCTAATTTGGAAAAGTCTCTTTTTGTTAGCTCAGATGTTGCTGTAACTATATGTTAGAACAAAATTGGAAATTTTAGTATCACTTTTAATCATCGCCACTCTTCAAATTCTTAATGTTCTCTGAACAAGCTTTGAATAATAACAACTATGTAAACTGTATACCTAACATTTATTAGATCAATTACATTTGAATTATGAAGCTAGCGATAAACTCGCGTGCTCTTTGTTGAGAACTTTACTAACTGACTAAAGGTACAAAAAGCCCCCAAAACTCATACTACCCTCTCCCTTGAAGGGCGTAGCCTCTTAACACAAACACTCATTATGATTTCCCTTGTTTAATCGGACACTGATCGCATAATATTGCCTGACGTTGTACGTAAGTAAATGAAAGCTACGCGTTCGATGGTCTTTCTAGGGAAGATACCTTCATGTAAGGCTCTATTTAAAAGCTGACCACGGTTTGATTTCCATTCACCTCTTAGCCGAAGTTCACTGATGTATTCTCTATGCTGTCTGGTCGCGAAAGTGTTGTCTAATCTTTTCAATTCTCTACATCTTGACAGACGATTCTGCGGAATTTCTTTTAAATTTGATTTCAAAGGGAAGGTGAGTGGCCGGCCAATAAATAAGAAATAGACTGGGATTAATGAGAAGGGATCTGAGGGATCAGTTGGTAGGGTCAGATAGATCCAGAGTTTAGGATTAGGTATGTTCAAAATCCGCTCAAGACTGCCCTTTATGTCTTGATCATTAAAGGTTTCGAAAAATTCTTTTAGATTGCCGCCAAGAATTCTACTTAATCATTTTAGCTCTTTATTAACTTTAACAACATTTCCGAAAATTTCTTTCTTTGCATTTTCTAAATACAAACGCAGAGATTTTTCGTTAAAAGGCAAAAAAAAGTAAGTAAAGTAACTAAGATTTTGTAGAAAGTATCTTGATCCACGGCTAGATTATTAAAACCACTCAACGCAAAAATCATGTAAACTCCAAGACTTCCGAATTATCTCTCTTCTAATCTTTCTTTCTAATTGATCTTCACATCTGATTCCTAGAAATGGTGCCAACTGGCGTGGTTCCTTAGATTATAGTATTCAAAGTGTAAATATTTGCTACTTTTCCGCTTCTAAATGATTTTTCTCAGGAGACACCATGATCTGGCGATGTATCTTTTCAGACCGCGCGAAGCCAGTAACCACGAGTAGCAATCAATTCTCCTATGACTGCTCAATACCATAAACATACAAAACTATAGACTGTAACCCAATACCTATTAAAATATGTGTTTAAGGAACGCTCCGTCCCATTAGGCTCAAAAACTACGGTGTACCCTTCACTATCAAGCTGTAAAAGTCAAATTAGCTTGCAACAGAGGATATCAGGGTAAAACTCGCCCCAGAAAGTAAATACACCGGCGTTGTGTCGGAGGGCAATCTGTTCAACTTTTGCACTAGGCTGAAAAAATACCGTACACGCTTTACTATCAAACGCTAACAGTTAAAATTTCTTGCAAAAAAGTTGATCAGGGTGAAACTCATTTTCAAAATCAAACATCGGCGTTCTGTGTAAGGAACAACCTGTTCCATTTTCGCACTAGGCTGATAAAATACAGTCTACCCTTTACTATCAAATGTTAAAAGTTAAATTTCTTGCAACTGAGTTTATCAGGATAAGCTCACCTTTACATTTTTCTTATTTTAACTACAAGAATGTAACCCGGAGGTTATTTTCAGCATCCCCTGTAAATACGTATGAATGTTGGAGAAACCTAACCAAAATGTCTATTAATGCATTTTGGAGTGTCGAATTCACCATTATTTGTATATCATTTAAAGAAACACCTGAAGCAGTGGGCACTGAAATATCGAAAACTATTCGAAGTTTTGGAATTCTGTTATAAACGACGATTCTGAACCAGAATCTAACAAAGCCTAACCAAATGCATTTTATTTTGAGGATCGTTTGCATTCTGAAATTTTTTTTTGAGTTGAAATAACATATTATGCTTCGCACTACATTTTTTACCTAATGAATAACAAACGCCAAAGACAAAGTCTTGCACTTTAATCGGAGCAAGGACAATTTATACAAAGCTTACTCTCTAATCTATCATGTTCCTGATTTTTTAAATAATAAATAAAAATTATATTTAAAGCTATTTTTTGTAACCCTGTTCGTTAGAATCGGAAGAATATATAGCTCGTGCTTTCGGATAAATTCCTTTTTGTCTTGTCTATTAGAGTCTTGTATAGATTACCGATTACATCGATTATCTAGATTATAGATCATTTGTTTTTCTAAATAAATTAATTAACAATTGCATCTAAATGAATTTGAATCAACAAATTGTTATCGAAACGCTTAAAACAACACAAATATTCCCAAGTTAAGAATTTAAACGATTTCAAGCCTAACAAGCATTACTTTGCTGGTAAGATCTTAGGTAATGGACTTTTCCAATGTTTATTAGTTTGTGGTCATCTATATGACCCTGATCGTATGTGAATCTACCTAACACGGGTATCTGGTGCATTCTGCCTTACTACCGCAATTTGTGTCAAACTAACTAGAATCTGCCTTAGTTTATTTCGTGGTTAGTGTATTAAGGAATTGATACGTCAACAGTTTAGTAGAACAAAACAGCTCATTCGATCTCCAATCTCTAGAAGAAGACTTTGGAAAAAAGCTCCAACATTCACTGTCACTTCAGAAACTTAAATCCCACGAGTTAGAGGACATCTTGTTGGACACAGGTAGAATCGTAAAACCGTGTCTGTTACACAACAAAAATACAGTGGTTGGCACACACAATTTACTTACAACGCCCGTAGACCTTTTACGAAGTGTAGGGAAGTTTTTGCACCGCGCAGAGTACCAAATCACCGGAAGAGCGTTCACTAATATCAGATTACATGTATACACCGGCCGCGTCCAAAAGCAACACCTTTGCGAAAGAGATACTGCGTTTATCAAATGACCGGCCAGCACACCAAGAATCTGCTAAAAAGTATCGCGATTGTAGTTTTGTTGAGCTGCCTTATACTCTTTTTTTCCTAATCTTTTTAAAGAATTCCACTGATGAATTTTTTTTTAGCATCAAATGCTGATAAAATTACGCAAATAAAAGCACAACTTGATTATAGATCAGTGATGGACCAAATCGACTACAAAACACGCTTGCTTATTTTACAGCTCGAACATCAAAACTGAACTGTTTGATTGGTTAAAGTTTTGCTCAAGATTTAGATCAGCGGTAGAAAAACTTGACCCGCAGGGCCGAATCGTCTACAAAACACGTTCGGTTATTTTGCAGCACGAACATCAAAACTGAACTGTTTGATTGATTAAAGTTTTGCTCAAGATTTAGATCAGCGGTAGAAAAACTTGACCCGCAGGGCCGAATCGTCTACAAAACACGTTCGGTTATTTTGCAGCACGAACATCAAAACTGAATTGTTTGATTGATTAAAGTTTTGCTCAAGATTTAGATCAGCGGTAGAAAAACTTGACCCGCAGGGCCGAATCGTCTACAAAACACGTTCGGTTATTTTACAGCTCGAACATCAAAACTGAACTGTTTGATTGATTAAAGTTTTGCTCAAGATTTAGTTTCTGCTGATAAATTTGTCTATTCCAGCCATAAAACAGTCAAAGTTTCTCATAATAAGTTTTATAATTATTAGAACTCAAATTGTAGTATATTAGGAGACAAGTCGAGCATCTTTTGGTTTTTTTCTAATTAATTTTAACTAAAAAGAAAGAGCTCAAGCAGCAAAGCAAGGAAATTTAACTTTGTCTAAGTTAACACGTAGAGTACCATGGGGGATATTACTACCCCCATTTTATGCGAACTTGTCGAGCCTTAGTAGCCGTGGAGGACAGATGCTGTCCCTCAGTACAAGTTTCACTTATAGCCATGCCGGATAGCGTATGCGATAAATCAATGCAAAAGCTGTGGAGGGTTACAGTATGATTTAGGATATAAACTTTAGACCATTATACAGTGTGCTTGGTTTGCGGTGTCAGCGCCTTTACTTTTTCGCAGGATGCCATTTCTCAGCTTCTGCAAATTCTTCATTTTTAAAGATTTTGCGGTTCTCTTATAAAATCGTGAAGGACATGCGTTTGATCTAGACATAGTTGCAAACAAAATAACGGTATCTAATAACAACACTTGATAATTGTATAAATAATTGCAGGGTTCCAATATTACGCATAAAAGATGGTTGGTTTTAACAGGATGTATTATAAAGAAAAGTCAGTTTTACTTACAAGTATTACATTATTTCTGGAAGTGTTTTTATTAAAGATTTTCTTCTTATTATTCCTAAGTTAATCAAAATAAACGAAAAATAATCATTACATTGCTTTCCTAACAACATTATTATGTTAGTGTATGTTTAATTTCAAATTTCATTTTGTAAAATTCATATATGTAGGTACATACTTTTCGTTTTATGACTGAAATAAATTTAATATAAATCTACAATAAATTTTTTATTATACTTCCATTTTGAAAGGAATATTTTTTAAAATATTTTTATAGCACAATAAGTACCCCTGCATCAAGTAATCCACATAGATTTTTATTATTGGACTCTTGATTTTTCTACCATAGGTCCTTAATTTGTTCAAGTAAAATGATTGACTTATTAAGAGGACATATAAACGTAATTCTGCCTTAAATTGCTACTTGGAATAACGTATGAGCTCACAAGAACGAAAGGCCGTTAAAAAAGTACGAAGCAAATAATATAGTTCTGCAAATGATGACCTGGAACGTAAAAAGAAGCGCATAATATAACGGAAGACCGTCTCAGGCGGCTTATTCAGGACGTAGATTTTCTAGTAAATTAAATATACCTACATAGGTAGACATTTTCCTATTAATTTTCTAATTATTATGCTCAAATTGCTCGCAATTATCATCGACGCGACGTCACGCTATCAAGGAATTGATCGACGCATGTGTTTAGTAAATAGATATTAAGCGACCTCTCTCTTTTAAAGTCTTTCTAAGAAATATTATTTTCTATTTTCTGTCCAGGGCCGGTCCAAGGCGTTAGATATCATAGACACAGCCAATGTCTTTTTCAAACTCCGAGAGAGATCCTATATGCCTGGGAACACTCTCTTCAGGGCCGACCCAAGACGTTAGACACCTTGGACACAGCTTATGTCTGCTTCGCAAATCGAATGGTTTGAAAACCGAGAGAGACCCCATATGCCTGGGAACAACCCCAAGGGCGCAAAAGCAATCTTTGGACCGGCGCTGGTCTAAAGTTCTTGATCTTTCTGGATCATTCAGGCTGGTTAATCCATTTGAGTGTGCTCTTTGGAACATTTTAAATTAAGATTTGCGAGCGATTGTCCCTTTCAGGCCGGTTATTTTCTTCTGACCAGTTGGGCTTTTCCGGCAAAATTTTAAATCGTATTCGAACTTGGATCACTTGTATCCTGACACAAAAGCCTATGCACAACACGCAGAATTTCTACATTTTTTCTTTTTTTTCTTTGTAAGCCGATTTTGGACAGCCTATGTAGTCTTCAGATTTGATTGATTATATCTGTTTCTAACAAAATAAAATAGATAACGTTCGTGTATTGGCACTGAAAAGGAAAGATTATGAAATAACTGAATACTGATCTTAATTGATTTATCATCTTTGCCATGTCGAATCTAAGAGTCACTAACATAATGAGATTTGGAGCGTGATTATTATAAGAAAGTAGGCGTATGAGTATTATAAACAAATACCGTATCGTACACGTTGTTTTATTACGAACAATCGAATTGGACGTGGGTTTCCCTTAAACGGACAACTAAAATAAATCTGTGACTAACGGATAAATTCTCCATAAAAGGACATTTCTGTTATACGGACTGTATTTTCGTTTTGTGTGGGCTAATGGAAGAAAACATTTTATAGTTTACAGAGAAGTATCTTTAATTTGTATTGGTTAGAACAAACATTGTTTTCCTAAGGCTTAGTGATTATAGATTTAGACATCCAAACAAACCTCAAATGATCTTGAAATCAGAAAAGAAATTTCTTCTTCTACAAACAGCATAGGAGTCGTCTGATCCAGGCTCCTCAACAATGCCGCGCTGCAAGGCATGTTACGTGCAGCCCAGCTGCAGTAAGAAGGTAATGTAATAGGAAAAAAAAAGGTGCAAAGGGCAAGAGCGCAAAAACAATATTTGCTTAAGGGCGCCAGCATTTCTTACAAACTTACTTACTTACTTAAGCGTTGCATCTATTTGCCTCCACGCGTAAGGCTTGCTGTAGTTGATTTTAATTAGTTTTTCCTTTTTACAGTTTCTTTTCACTTTTACTGTCTGCCGTCCTTTGTCTTATCTCCTCCCATTTGATTTCCCTCTTCTTTAACATCTTTTTAATTTCTTTTTCCCATGTCTGTCTTGGTCTTCCTCTGCCCTTCCGTTCGGGTATCTTGACTTCATAAACTTTTTTTGCAATCCTGTCCTCTTTCATTCTGAGCACTTGTTCGAACCATCCTGGTTGTCTCTCTTTTATTATGTCTGTTATTGGTTTAATGTTTAGTTATTGTCTAATGGTTTCATTTCCGATTTTGTCTATTCTCCTCTTGTTTGCTATTTTTCTTAGGAACCTCATTTCTGTTGCATTTACTTTGCTTTGTGTTTTATTATTTAATAACCAGCTTTCTGCTCCGTATGTTATTATCGCTACGGCTACTCTTTTATATACTTCCGTTTTAAGTCTTTCTTAGTTAAGAAAGGTGATCTTGCGCTTTAAAGAGCCTGCCTGCTGCCTCTGTTCGTTCAATGATTTCTTCATTTATTTTATTCTCTTGATTAGTTGTGGTCCCCAGGTATTTATACCCATCGACCTGTTCCAACTTGGTTCCTTTTGGCGCATATTTGGTGTTCTTTTTGTTCTCTTGCTATTATCATTGTTTTTGTTTTGTTGACTTTCAGCTTCCTTCACCTTTTTCCCATATGTGCTATATAAATATTCAAGTTATTTTGCAGGGCTCTTTCTGTGCCATCTCGTTTATTTCTATTAATTTCAGTTTTTTGTAACCTGCATAGTAATTGATTAGTCTCGGTTTACGTTCTTTTATCACATCGTCTAACACCAAACTAAATAACAGTGGGCTAAGGTTGCATCCCTGCCTGACTCCCTCTTTTGTTTGAAATATCTTCGAAGTATTATGTCTTACCCTTACTGGGCAATTGTTGTCTTCATACTGTATAAGCTTCTAACTGCTATCACTAGCGTTTGATGTACTCCCAATTTGTTTAGACTCCTTCAGATTCTTCTCTCTTCAGCCTATCAAATGCTTTTTCCAGGTCGATGTAGCTTAAGTGTAGCTCTTTATTGTTCCTTATCGTTCTCTCTCCCATTTGTCTTATTGTATAAATTAAGTCTTGTGTTCCTCTTTGTTTCCTGAATCCACATTGTGCTTCTTGCATTGTTTGTTGTGTTTGATCTCTTATTCTTTTGTCTAATATTCCTGGAAGGCCGAGTAGTGTTATTCCACAGTAATTATTGCAATTCCTGCTATCCCCTTGTTTGTGTAATGGAACCATTATTCCTGTTTTCCAATCACTTGGTGTTTTACCTTCTTTTAACGCTTTATTAAATATTTGCTCTGAGGCTATTCCTGAATATTTGACAATTCCTGTGTTATCTCATCTATTCCAGGAGATTTTTTTGGTTTTATCTCTTGTATTGCGTCTTCTATCTCTTCGATCTTAACTAGCGCTATTCTTTGGCTTTCTTTTATTCTCTTTATGCTCTTCCTTTTTTTTTTGTTGAACCTCATATATTTTCTGTTCGTGTGTTAACAGTTCTTGGAAGTACTGTTTCCACCTTTCCATGGTATTTTACTCTCCTTTAATGATTCTACCTTTTTTATCTCTTATTTCTTGGAAAATGTGATTCTTTTTATTCTTTATATTTTTCAAGATGGTATAGAATTGTTTTGATTTTCTTCCTATGACTCTTTTAATCTATTACCAAATGCTTTTCATGCTTCTTTCTTTGCCGTTTTTATTTCGGCGGTTACTTTTTTTTGCCTTTTTGTATTCTTCATATTCTCTATGATTTTTACTGCTTAGATAATTCTTCCATTTCATTTTCTTTTCTTTCACTATTTTTCTGATTTCGTCGTTCCACTATCTCGTTCTTTTAGCTCCATCTCCTTTAATTTTGGTCGTTTCACATACTTTGTTTGCTACTTCTTTAATCGTTTCCTTATAGTTTTTACCCAGTCCAGACTTCCTTCGGTCAGTCCATCGATTTTTGTAGGTCTTTCTGGTATTTTGCTCTTGCTTCTGGATCTTTCAATTTGTAGCTCTTTATTTTTTCTTTGCTTGTGCTTTTCAAGTCTTTGTGTGTGTTTTCTTGTTGCTCTTCTATTTTTGCTTTAAGCATATAATGATCGATTCCGATTTTACAGCCTCTGTATATTCTTACATCCTTTATTCTGTTCCACAGTTTTCTATCTACCAGAAAATAGTCTATCATTGATTTTTCTTCTTTGCTTCTCTTTTCCCACGTAAACATGTGTATTTGTTTATGTCTAATCTTCGTGTTAGCGATTATTATTTGTTGGTTTCTGTATAGCTCTATTATTCTTTTGCCGTTGGTATTCTGCGTTCTTTCTGCTTCTTTTCCCATGTTCTCTTCCATTCCTTTATCTTTTTCCCACTCTGCCGTTGAGGTCTTCCATAATTATGCTTTTTCCGCTTACGTCGTCTGTTACGCTTGTCAACTCTTCGTAGAAGGATTCTTTTACTTCAACCGCTTCGTCTTCGTTGGGTCCTTAGATTATTATTAAATTCCAATATTCTTGTTGGTCTTCTATTCGTACTTGAACGGTTAGTATTCTTTTGTTTACATTCCTTATATCTCCAAGTGTGTTAATTTTATTGTTTTTAGACTATTAATCCTACTCCCGTGTTCGCTATCTCTGTTTCTCTTACCCCGTTCCAGATTAGTCAATAACCTTTATGTATTCTTTTGATGCCATTTCCCTTTATTTTGGTTTCTGTTATTCCTAGATAATCTATTTTTCCTTTTTCGATTTATTTTACTAACTCATCTTCTTTGTCCTTTAAACCTCTTAGATTCCATGTTGCCATGTATGTAGTTTGCTGTTCTCTTTTCCTTCTTTTTTTCTGACATTTCTAAGAAGTCTAAATAACGATGACAATAAAACTTACTCTTTTTGTATCAGTTTACCTTCCAAGCCTGATAATTGCAGCAAGTAACATCTAAAGATTCTTTTGAAGTGTTTATTTTCAAACTGTTGTTTAGCGTATTGTCCATTAATAAAAATAAAAAGGGCACAACAGAAATTGGTTTTGTTATAACAAGGTTATAACGAAGAAGAAAAAATATGTAAGAATGTTTTACCCTTCTTGAAGTAGAGACTACCAGGTAGCTTGTTACTTAACTATGCCTATGTCATAGGTGTGTCTTTTCAAGTATGCAGTACACTGTGCTATTATAGTTGAAATTTATCCCCTGCTGAAATTCGGGATTTAAACTGTTTTCCCCACCGGTTTTGGATGAGTACTTGGAATGATCTTCTGCGAGTGACCTAAAAGCCGAGTTGTAGGGCTTCCGCTCTCCTCGTTGCAAGTGAACGGGCTCTTTGGTTTTTTTTGCTATACCTTATTGTAGATTAATTGCACATTTAGAATTCCTTTGGAAACTGGAGGCCTATAGAATACTTCTATTCTTTTTTAGCCCGAATGCTTGATTAAATCCATTTGGGTGTGACTGACGGTTTGTCGTGCGTGATTCAAAAACAGCAATTCTGCTCACCTTTAGTAAGTATTGGTATCAAACTCCACATTTACAGTTTGAATTGAATTTTTGATTGATCAAATTTTGTTTTATTTGAATTTAAATTGTGAATATAGCAGCATGACCAACAGGTTTTGATTAATGTAAATTGTAAAAGCTGCATTAAATTAAAAATATTTAGTTTAGAGTTTGTCTTCTATGAATTTGATTTTTATCCCATCTTGGTTTCGTTTGTAAATTTACAGTAGCCTTGTATACCGTAATTTTAGTTAATTTATAACATTTCTAGCAACCGAAGCCCCTCTTGGCTTGTTTGTGTGTTTACAGAACGTGTCAAATTCAGAATTTCTCCTTACAAGAAATTTTAAATTCATTTTCTTTCATGGTTCATATTCTCTTATTAGGTTCAAATTATTCCGGCAAAACAATTTCATAATAATAAATTTCACATTTTCGTATTTATATTATTATTTACCAAAATGACCTTTTCGTTCTTACGTTTCTAATGTCAAAGTTCTAGACAAAACAGTGACTATAAAAAAATTACAAATGTAGGAGTTTATGACAGGATAACTACTACTAATAACAAAAATATAAAAATAGAAAATAATTTTATAGTCTTTAGCCAGTGAGTCTGGGAAATCTTGACGCAGAACGTATTATTGGCAATAGGTGTAAAATCCAATTTGTTCCATTCATTTATCATCGTGTTTTCAAATAGTGGGAAAATGAATGTTCTATTTTCGTTTACATAACAAGACAAGCTCCTTAAAGTGAACTCTCCTAAAACAATCTAGGGACAAATCGATGAGGATAATTGCGATAAAAATGAAAGAAAATTTCCTTCTTGAAAAACAAGATATTATTAGGGCGTAATCCACATCTGTATCTTTTTGCTAGTGAATCCCACGGTTTTCATGAAAAAGTCTTTTAGTATTTATATTTTTGGTTATTTATTTTTTTCTGTGTTTATTTTAGGTCGGTTGATTTATCGAGATAAAACTCTTCTTGTGACTTATTATTTTAATCCCACGGACACTTCAGCACGACAACAAAAGAAACAAGGAAAAAACGTATTATCCTGCATGAATCTTACTTAAAATTATTACCTAAAGCACCAAAGAGGATTTTCAGCAACTCTTCGCTTGAAAAAAGAATATGAAGGAAAATAGTTATCCATAGTTGTAATCGAGTTTGATCCTAAAATTCAGATAGAGTAAGGACGTCGTCAAGGATGATATCCAACACCTACCCAATGTTATCATCATTTCAGGCACGCTACAAGCGGATTACACAAACTCACCCTCTGCTGAGCGCTGATTGCATTCTGAGTGCATCTTGCAGCTTGTAGTCTAGCCTAGTTATATAAGAGGCTTATTTACATTATCCGCTTGTTTATATTCTACATAAACACGTCCGGGTAATTCTGTGTATTAAATTAATAACAATATTAACAGCATTGCTATTCTAGGAAGAATCTTGATAAGATATCAAGGACGAAAAAGTGTTTCTTGTTAATCAGGAATTCATGATTTTGTAAGCCCGTGTATCATTTCGGATAGGTTTATTTAGGAATGTATCTTGTTTTGTAATTCCCAAACCATGCATAAACTTTGTTGTTATCAAGACACCAGAACATGATATATTACATAACCATAAATATTTTCAAATGTTAAATTATTCATGTGATTCAAGGAAAATAAAAAAAGAACCCAAACAAATTTACAAGAAGGTTTTTCACGTTATAAAACTCGTTTCTAATTTATCGTTTCATTTCTTTTATTAATAATTCAGCTAAACTTTTTTTCTATTTATAAAATTGGTGCTAGACAAAATAAAATTAGAGAAACTATAAGTTTTCAAGCTGACTCCCCAGCAAAAAGCTTTCCTGTAGAGTTTGTTCTTTCTCTCACCCTCCAAAACGATTCTTCAGTGTTTAACGTTTTTGCTAATATTAGTAACACGTGCTGCTAGCGAATTTAAGTTGGTAAAGTTTCGGCGGTTCAATATGAAAAGAGGAAAAAAAACTTTTTCTAATTAACTTACAACTAAAGAAAGTAGTTTTATTTTCTTTTTAGTTGTCTAAACTGCCAACTGGAAAACGGACATTTTTGCTAATTTTGTTTTTGGTTATTTTACCCATGCAATAATAAAATATGTAACAGCAGAAAAGTCGGTTGATGTAGGTTACTCTAATTAATTTTGTTAATTTCTAAGTATCTGCTGTAAGTCAAATTGTAAAAATGATGTTGAAGATAGTTGATAGTGTGTCATTCTTTCATTAGTTAATTAAGTCGTGATTATTTAATTTAATTATTGTGAACTTGATTCTGCAAGGGTACATTTCAAGGCAACCATAATTTTGATTAATGCGGATATAGTCAACTCTGCAGGTTCAAGGGCGCCAAGGGTTGTCATTCTAGGCCAAAATATTTAAAATCATAAAGTCGACGTCGACTCAATGAGATTATGTTGTGCCTCAAATGAAATCGATCATGTCTTGTCTCTAAACAAATGTGATCATTTTGCAAAGTGATTTACTACTTTCTAGGTAACTTGTCGAATCAAGTAGTTTATCTCAAAAATACATAGTATGATGGTTGCGTTTGGGGAGAGGAAAAACTTGATGTAATCACATTGTAAAGTTGTATTTTCCAAGGCAGTTTTTGTACTGACCGTCTGAATTTTGTTCTAAGTTCACGCTTAACAAGAAAAATTGGGAAAAATTGTCTTTGACGATAACAAGTGTTTCAACTTGATTGTTCACGATGGATATTAAACAACCATTGCCAAAACTTGAACCATAATTTGATATTTTATTTAACAAGCCAAAGTTGGAAAACTGTTCTGAGTTGATTCAAATCTGATTAAGTGCATTTTCGTAGAAATCTATTAGAAGGCGTATTACTCTTTTTACTGATAGTATTCCCAATGTGGTAAAGGATTTTAGTTCCCTTGGAGTATCTTACTGATGCTACTTTTTGAGGTTTCGGTACGATTTCCGTATAGCCGCCTACCACGGATTAGGTCAGTTGAGATGTCTTATTGCCAGGCTTATCGAGGGGGTCATGGGTACTGATTTTAGGTGCCGGAGGTGCCATGAAGATTAACATGGAGTTTTATAGGCTAACCTAACCTATAACTTAACTTCTAACCTCTAACCTAACCTTTGACCTAACCTCTCACCTAAATGCTCATAGCTTTTCGACGGGGCTTCTCTGGCACCTAGACTAAGTACACCCTTATCCCTCTCAACAAGCTTGACAATATGACAGCTCCACTGACCTGATTTGTGGTAGGCGGGGGATACGAAAGTGGTGAAACTGGCGCTTTACAAAAATGCTCATAGCTTTTGAATGAGGCTTCTCCGGCACCCCCGGGACCTTCTCGACAAGCATGACAATATGACACCTCAACTGACCTGATCCGTGGTAGGCGGGTGTACGGAAGTCCAGCCGAGGTTTCAAGTTTAAATATGTTTTAATCCTAATCTTCCGATACACAACTTGTGCAATTGACATCGTGGATTCAACATCAGAACGTTGAGCAATCTCTTATATACCAACTCATTACTATTTTGACAGAGTATTTTTTATTCTGAACTTGGTCCAATTATAAATTAAATCAAAACACGTAAGCAATGTGACTTACCATTTTATTGATTAGTGTTTTCAGCCAAAAGGTTTTCCGATAGTTTACTATCAACTACATTGTTCATCAACACTAACAATATTCAAAACAACCTCTTTGCGCACGGAAATCTAGAGCTGTTACAGCTTACAGGCACTCTACGCCGGTTTCCGTCGGACGATAGGCTTTCATTCCTGTCACATCTCATTAATGATTGGCATCCTCTTTGTTTAAGAAGGTGTCGAGCTCTGCTCTCTTTTAACTTTCTTGAGATGCGCACCAGACTCGGGTTCATTCCTCCAACGGGCGACAAACACGGCTTGGGCTCAATACTTTCTTTTTTCTCTTTGACTTACAGCTCTTAATAACAAGTCTTTGACAGCTTGCATCGTGTTTTTTTTTAAATCTTCTTGAAGTAAAACCGACCCGTTTTCACTTTCTTAAGAGAATTAAATTTGAACAAGCTTGGGATCAATACTTTTTCTTCAACAGTACAGCTGTTAATAACAACAGAACTAGAGCTCGTTGCCCCCTACACGGTCACGACTCACACCGGCTTTGATTAAGTACCAAACTTTTGGCCTGAACACATCAGCTTTAAGCGTTCCTTTTCTTTTAATATATCTTGGAGTAAAAATAGGTGTGACCGCATTCTACGACCACTGATTAAGTCTTCTTTGTTTGGAACGGGTCAGGCTCTGCCCTCATTTAACATTATTGAGACAAGTAAATTTGTATACAGTTCGGGATCTGTCCTACAACGAGTAAACACGAACACGGTTTCGATTGGCTGTTAATAATAATAGAACTAAAACTGTTGCTGCGTCACCTCTAGGCTGTCCATTTTTCGCAACCACTCTGACTTCGGTCGGACACCAGGTAATCGGCCTGACACAGCACTCTAAAGCGCTTCTCTCCATTTAATTCTCTTGGAATAAAAAAGGTTTGCCTTTGTAAACGTGTACGATTTGGCCCTTCATTACTATTCCTAAGAAAGCTAAATTTGAACACGGGTTGGGCTCGGCCCTTTTATAACCTTCTTACGAGAACTAAACACGAACAAAGCTTAGGCTAAATACTTCCTTCCTTTGCTTGACAATATCATTGTAAATAATAATAAGACTGGGTCTGTTCCAACTTTCCTGCTTCACGTCTACATCCTCCTTACGGAGCAGCGGCGCGCTGGTTTTTTGTTTTAACCCTCTTCAAATAAAAACGGAAACCACTGATCGGAATCTCCTTTATTTGAAAACGTCTCTGTCTCTATCTTCCTTTAATCTGCTTAAGATAACTAAACACAAACGGGACTCGGACTGAATACTTCTTTTCTTTCTTTGACAATACAACTGTTAATAATAAAGGACTAAAATTGTGTCATCTCTAGATTCTCTTTACGCATGTCTTTTGTGGGCGCCAGGTCGTCGAAAATCTTTTTGTTTAACTCTCTTGGAGTGAAAACGGATGTAACCAGTCCGCTTGCGGGTATCACTGATTGGGGTCTCCTTTGTTTGTGAACGTGTCTGTCTCTTTTTCCCTTTAACTTTCTTACGATAACTAAATTTGAAGAAGGATAGGGCTCCACATTTGCATGAGACACCTGAGGTAGCTCACGGTTGAACTTAGCCTTGCTTTATCCTTTGTAAGAAAAATAAACACGAATGCAACTTGAACTGAATATTTTCTCTCTGACTGACAATACAACTGTTAGTCATAACAGGACTAGAGCTGTCACAACTCCGCTCCGCGGACCTAGTTACGTTACGCTGAAGCCTTCTTTTTCTTTAAACCTTCTTGAAATGAAATCGAGTGTGGCCACCTACCTCTTCGTTTCGTAACGGCTCGAGTTCCGTCTCTGTTTAACCTTCTTAGGAGAATTAAATTTGAATACGAGTTAGAGACTAATAACATTTCAGGGCAGTATTTCCTGAACCTTTTTTCCCACGAAAATCTTTGGTAATATTGCTGTTAATAATAACAGATCTAGAGCTGAGCCCTACCGACGTTGTCTTTGGTCAAGTGGCAGGTCTTTGACCATGGCGCATCACACTAATGTGCTGCTCTGATTTTAGCCCTCTGAGAATAAAGCAGTTTGATCGGGATTGCCTGTGATTAGGAACGGTCGAGCTTCTCCGCTCTCCTATCATCTTTCCGAGTGAGTTAAATTCGAATACAGGTTGGAATCCTCCCTACGACCTACAATAGAACCTTCTTAAGAAAACTAAACATGAACACGACTTGAGTTTAAAGCGCTCCTCTGTTCCACTGTTCGGGATCTCCTTTGTCTAGGAATCGACTGAGCTCCGGCTTTCTTTTACTTTCCAAGATAACTAGTTTTGAACAGGAGTCGGATTTCGCTCATCAACGGGCCACCTGCAGTGGCCTGCAGTCGTACTGAACACATTACCGTTAAGCGTCCCACTTTTTGTAACCGTCTTGTAGTAAAAATAAAAGTGACTACCACTAATTGGGGCTCTCTTTATTTAGCATCCGGTCGAGCTCTGCCCTTCATGGGTTCCGCCCATCAACGGTCTACCTGCAGTGGCCTACAGTCGGGCTTTTCCTTCCTTTTACCTCATTAAGAGAAACTAAACCCTAACACGGTTCGAGCTCAATTCTTTTCTTTGCCTTTGACAATAAAGCTGTTAAAAATAGTGGGACTAGAGCTGTTGCAGCTTGACTTTATCATCTCTAGGCCCTCCCTAGTTGCCATGTTGGCTTCTGCGGCTGGGCGTTATCGTCAGACTTTTGGCACAACACATCATGCTAAAGCGCTTCTCTGTTTCTCTGATCGGGATCTCCTTTGTTTAGAAACCGGCCGAGTTTCGTCTTTTTTTCGCTTTCTTGAAATAATTAATTTTGAATACGAGTCGGGTTTCGCCCCTCAACGAGCCATTTACAGTCGCCTGCAGTCGGAATTTGCCTTCCTTTTACCTTATTAAGAGAACTAAACACGAACACGATTCGGACGCAATACTTTCTCTGTCTTTGACAATAAAGCTGTTAATACCAGCGGAACTAGAACTGTTGCAGCTCTAGGTTCTCCCTACGCAAGCACATTGACTTCGTTTAGGAGGCAAGTCTTTAGCCCTCAGCGCTTCACTTATTTTAACCGTCTTGGAGTAAGAGCGGGTGTGTGCGGTTGCGACGACCACTTTAGTAACCAGTCAAGCTCCGCCCTTCTCTTATCTTCTTAAAATGCTAATTTCGAACATGGCTCGGTGCCTGCAATCGGGCTTTGCCTTCCTTTTAACTTTCTTAAGCGAAGTAAACACGAAAACGACTCGGACTCAATACTTCTTGTCTCTTTGTCAATAAAGCAATAATAGAAGTACTAGAACTGTTGCAGCTTTGCTTCGTCAGTTCTAGGCTCTCTATGTTGGATTATCGCTTTTATTTGCGAGGGGGAGCAGGCTTTCAGCCTGAATACATTACGTTTGAGCGCTTTTCTAATTTCAACCGTCTTGGAGTAAGAAGGCGTTTGGTTGCTGGCAACGATCACTGATCGGGCTATCTTTGTTTAGAAACGCTCCTTTAACCTTCTTAAGAAAGTTAATTCCGAACACGGGTCGCGTTTCGTTTCTTAAACGAAGTAAACACGAACGTGACTCGGGCTCGATACTTCGTTTCTCTTTGACAATAAAGCTATTAATAATGGGGCTAGAGCTGTAACAGCTTTTCCTTCGTCACCTTTAGACTTCCTACACTGACACGGCCTCTTTTGTTTGGAAACGAGTTGGGCTTTAAGAGAACTAAAAGTCTAGTACGAATTGGACTTCGCCTTCCAACGTGCCAATAATATATGAATTTTCCAAACCTCTACCTACGGAATGCTTTGACAGTACAGCTGTTAATATTAACTGGACTAGAATTGTCACAGCTCTGCCCTTCTTCTCTGCACCACCCCTCTACGATTGACGACACGGCGGCTTCGCGCTATAGCGCTTCTTTTGTTGTGAGCTCTTTCAAAGGAGAGGGGTGTGTGATCGAGAATCGAGGATCTCTTTCTTTGAGAACGGGGTGATTTTTGTTCTTCTTTAACCTTCTTGAGGAAGTTAGATCCAAACTCATTGCTGGCTGTGTATTCTATTAACCTCCTTAAGGGAACTAAATTCAAACACGGCTCGGGCTCAATACTTCCTTTCTTTGACACTGCAGCTGTTAAATAATAACTTGTTTTTATTCTTCAGGTCTCTTGTTTCGGAGCGGGTCGGGCTCCGCCTTTTTGTAATCCTCTTAAGAAAGCTAAATCCGAGCTTGGGTCGGATTACACCACGGTTGAGGTATTTTAAGAAAACCAATTTCTAAGACGGACTGGTCTCCGATCTCCAATGGGACAGCTACGGCGACTCGCGGTTCCAAAACACTTTCTCTGTTACTCATAACAGGGTTAGAGTTATCGCAGGTTTGCCGCATCACCTCGATTAGACCCTTCTTATGCGTGCCGATACGCCGGTTTTAGTCATATAATGTTCATTCGATTTTGTTACTTGAAAGTGATTGGATTTTACTGTTTGTTCAAACCAACTTTTGGTTATTATAATTATTATTATTGGAGCAGAATTTCCATAATGAATACTTGGATATCTACTATTTTTAAAAAAGTAGAGGGCGTTACTGATGAGACTTGTTTTGTCAAACCCTTCAAACTTTCGACAAGGGATGGTCTTAATGATAGGGCGAAGAGGATATTGATTTTGTGAATTTTTGGAAAACCGTACATTCCAAAGGAGATTTATTCTCTAGCTAAAATTCTCTGTTTTCCGTTTTAATGTAATAGAATTGGAAGTTTGTTTCCCTTAAATGAACTTATCTCAGATCTTTAGTAATTTACATTTTTACTGAAATTAATTATAACTGCAGTTGTTTCCTTTTCATGTGTGTTTTTTGTCATTTTATAATTATGTAGTAATAAGCAATCGCAGTCTAGAAAGCAAATTCATATTAAAAATGCCCTAATTATAGTAATTAGAAGCTTGTTAGGCATTTTATTATCATGGTACTTATTGAAGCATATTGTTGTTGCCCTACAAGACAAAATATATTTTATTTCCTGTTTTACATCTATTTATTTAAGAAACACGTTACAAATTTCAATAGATCTACTGCCTGTCTCCTCTCACACAATTCAAATTTATCTTTCGATCTAAGGGAGTGTGAACGAATAAACGTTAACATTGAAAAAAATTTTCTATTGTCAAATATCTTATGCATCTGATTGATCATACAGAATTCCCATGGGGTAATATATCATGTTACTGCTATTATTGAAAAGAGTTTCGATCTTGATTCCGGTGTTCATAAAAAATATATATACGTATCATGATTGACGTATCCTAATTACTCAGTCATAAATCTACGCGCATGTATAAATAAGCCCCAAAGGTCTTCATTGTATTTTAAATTTTGATCTCACTCTTTCTCTCTTGATGATATTACAACATTAACGTTTTTTTTTGTTTGGAAATATTGATGTTATAATACGTTATAAGCCATCAACGATCAAAAATGATTATTGGTGCCATAAATTATGTGGATCGTTTTGTTTTAAACCTGTTACTGTTAGATTATAATATGAATATGCAATTAACTCCAGACACTTTTATGTTATAGATCGGGTAGTAATTATTAAGTGAAAAGCGTCTGTAAACGTTATAGCCAATTACAGTGTCAAAATCAATAACCATCTTAGTATATTATTTAATCGTAAGACATTTGTACTATAGCATCCAAAACATTATTCTTCTAAAGACACAGTAACATATAAAATTAATTTATTTATGTTTTTTTCAATATCTACTATGTGTTTAGAAAGAGAGATATTCAATGGCAAATTATACTTCACTCCTGTGGATATTCATTATAATTATCTTTCATTATCTCCTATTTTATTTATTGAAATCGGAAAATTAGGTGTTGTCAAGTGGCTAATTTTTATTTACAATCAATATTTGAGAACGAATTGGAATCTGGGGAATGTTATTCGTGCATGAAACTTGATAATATACAATAAAAATATATTATACGAGTATATTGCGAAATGTGTTTTGATTGTAGCTGTTAAATTATTCATTTTCACCACGAAATAAAGTTCTGAAAACATATTTGGAGCAGAAAAATTAAAGTGAATATTATGATTTCATTTGTTCGATTCAAAATTCCGAAAGGTACTTTGCAAACTCAAATAGTAATGAGCATAGATTTATCATTTTTAATCTTGAAACTTTCGTGAAAAATAATGGTAGCTTTCCTTAGCATGTTTATCTTCGAGTTGACTTATCCTACGTAAACGCTTCTGAGAATTGAAACTAGTCGTTATTACTTCATTCTTCTTTACTGGGGTCTGCCGATGCTTCTTTGGTCTCTCTTGTCAATATGTTGTCTTATAACATGGTTGATCCATCGTTATTTGAATTGTGCTACTTCTTTTGAGTACTCGTGTCACTTAACTTCTTCATTCGGGACTCCCTATCTTGAGCTGATTCCAAGCATAACTCTCCTCTATGTATGTACATTGCGCTCTGAGTAATTTGGACTTTGATTATATGGGCGTGATATTGACCGTTCCACTCGTCTGGATATTTCTGAGATTTCCAGTTTTATGACCTAGATACAAACACATACATGTTCTCTATTATATGATCTTCAATTCTTATTTGGATATTTCCGGACTAATTATCTTCTTTTTATTTACGAAACGTTGTCGTCTCTTGATTTATCTTCGTATCAGGATCTTCCATATTTATCACAAATCTAGCCTTTTCATTTGTTTTTGCTTTTTTTATGTAGAGTTGCTCCTCTTAAATCACTTGAAGATTCTACTTTTCGTTAATTATTATCATGATATAATTGACTTTTGATACGGCTTACATTTATTTTTGTTACTAAAATGTGCTGCTCTGGCAATGCCATTCCTATACTTTGTGGTCGTCCGTTTCTGTATTATTTTGGTAAGATGCCTTAATTTAAAACTCGGTCTATCTTAGCCCTTTTAGAATGTCCCATTTTATGTTCCAGTCAGTTGTTTCTGCTTATTCTTCATAGAAGTCTTACCTCTACCACAATCCGTGAAGCAAACTGACATTTCAGTGCAGGACCCTGAACTACCGACTGATTGCCTGCGGTGTTTGTGTTTTAAAGCGACGTTGATATTTAGAAGGAAATGTGTTGATCAACTTTGGATTTAATTCCTAACGAGCGTGAGCAAATCCTTGAATTATCTTCATCAAGGTAATTCTTGAGCGGTTGTTGGTGAGTAGTTTGCGCTGTAATTGTTTTGGATACGAAAAGAGAGTTATGACTTTACTACAATATATCCGTTTTTGCAAGAAGGGGGCAAGATACTGAAGATACCTTGCTATAACAAGATAGCCCGCAATGGCCAGTTTAAGTGTGTAACCAGAAATCGAAACATTCGAAACGTAATTGTAGACTAACTTCAAGAAATTAGAGCAACCCAGTTGGCAAATACGAGGGTAATCCCAAAAACTAGGTCTCCTAGTTTTTTAAAAAATTGAAAACAACATTTATTTTAAATAATTGATACATCATTTTAAAGCTTGAACATTCCTCTATTTTTCTACATAATCGCCAATGTCAATGCATTTTTGTGGGCGCTGTGGCAGTTTTGTATGCCCTTGTCATACCGGCTCACCGCCATGTCGTTGAGGAAGCGTTGGACCGCTTCTTTCACCTCGTAATCGTCACTGAAGCGCGTTCCAGCCAAATGTTCTTTTCAACTTGGGAACAAGTGATAGTCACTAGGTGCCAAGTCCGGAATATAGGGTGGGTGGGTAACTGTTATAGGAGAGCAATAGTCGTATGGGCGACGTGGGGGCGAGCCTTGTCGTATAGAAGGTATACGCCCTTGTTCAACATTCCTCTTCTCCGGTTCTGAATCGTCCGTCTGAGTTTTTTTTGAGTGTCTTACAATAACTGCACCTGGCGGTAGCGACAAGCGGGAGCTTCATTACGAACGGCTGTCGAGCCAAAACTGAGCGCCCCAGCGCAGCGGGCTGAGTGATGTCTTGGTTGAGAATGGGGGAAGCAATGAACACGGCAGTGTGACCAACAGACGTGCGAAAAGTTTCCCTGCAACCCCAGCTCTTTGGAGACCTTGTTTTTGGGATTACCCTCGTACCTTCATCGGAAAAGGATTCGAGGAAAGAGTCAATCTTGCGGAAGTTGTAGGTGTTGCGTTTGCACACCTAATCAAAATTGTAAAAAAATTCCAAATCTATATAAACAAAGAATGTTTAACCAGTCAGACGACTTTCTGTTTATATACGATACAGCACCGGACGCCCATTTGTTGTCCGAAATTAGTCCGGAAGTTCATGGACGTAAATTATTAGATATTTGTCGTCCGAATATTTTTGTACGGAAGTTGTCGATCTATTAGACGCTCGTTTTTGGACATCCATGGTACAAATTATGTCCAGTAACGTTTGTCTGTTACATGTTTAAAGTGACAAATATACGTCCTATGGACGTTTATCGAACGTCCGTTAGCCAAAAACTGGATGTGCGATGAACATCCATTGGACATCGCAAAAGACTTAGAACCGCCAGTAGAAAGGCTGGAAACAGTTTTGATCATTTGATTTAGGATTCTGCTATAGTGTATCAATCTTCTTGTGTTCTTCAAATTAAGTTCAAGTCGTCATCTTCAAGAATGACGACAAGAATTTAGTCTCTTGTAGATATTTCGTTTTGTATCGTCTTTAGAGCAATATTACCTCAGACACAAATTGTGCAGGAATAAATTCTGTTCTAAGTGGTTCTATTGATCCTTTCTCTGTGATTAATAGTTAAGATACTAGAGAGTGGGTTTCCGACATACTACGTGACTTGCCTTATTTTTTTCAGCAGGTCTGTTGAGAATTGTACCCAGCAGTAAACTGTTATTATTCTAATTTAAAGATCTCCAACCTTACTCTTGTGGATATTTTTTATTTTGATGTAACAGAGATAAGTCTACTTTTATTCTTATCGTTCAACAAGAAGTTATCTTAACTCGTGGCAGCTACAATAAACTTGCTGAAAGGTACGATATCACTGCCATGGGCGTCCTTAGACGTTAAGCCAATGAGACGATTGCCTTACGGCGCATAGTTGAAGGGAACGCAGAAATCAGTAAAGAAAGGCAAGAAATTGTTTAGATAAACCAACTCAAGAGCAGCAGTGTCGTATCCACCCAATATCTTGCAAAAGTGTCACCATTCAATTCGACTACAAAGAAGGTGGGCCCAAAAATAAAATCTTCGTTAACATAAGGAGATTATAATAATTGGTGATCACTCTGTTTTTGATTGTTGGATATATTCTTATGGTATTTATTTTATTAACAGTGACTTTGTGCAATTTCAAAATGAGAAATATTACTATACTGTGTTTTATCTTATCATATTTCCATTACTTATTTACTTATTACTCGTTACTCCATTCTGCTAGCTCAAGCGTCTCGTGTTCAGGTTGCAGCAATATCATCTACATTTGGAGAAATAAACCTTTACAAGCACAGAATCGCGCCCTGGTTGATTTTTCCTTCATTTAGAGCAGTGTTCGTTCTTTAATCTTTTGTGGGTTGCAAAGCACTTCTAGATATTTCCAACTTTATGATTAGCACTGTCATAGAATCTGAGTACATGTGGATTGAGACACTTTGGTTCCATACGCATAAAACCTTCATAGGTTCAAACCAAATATTACGGTTGTCTCATACAGCGCCGCCAACTGATAATTTAGAATACCGACGCGCTGTTGTTACCAGTTCACAAATAAAATCGGAACACTTGAATGCTGTGGTATCAAACATTTAATTCGCAACAGTGCTTTGGCATTCTAAGTACGTCACTGTATCGGATTTTGAGTGGACTAATTCAGTCGACGCCGTTGAATGCCGCTCAACCGTGTTTGCTCTTTAATGACTTTTCAATTTCTCTTTTCCCCAAACCTTTCAATAATTTTTAGTTCCTATTTGAGTTTTTAATACTAAATATGATTAGATATTTGTTTCTTAAGCCGCGTTTACATACGCGTGCTGGTGCTCGTGTACACGCTCGAAAACCTTACTCGTATTGGACAACGAGCCGCGAGACGAGCCATACTACGAGCACGAGCCCTTAGCTCGCCAGGTTTGCTCCAGTGTCGGTACTTCAAAGAAAAGGTGTGTCTAAACTTGCAAGTCTATAGACGAAATTTAATTGTATTTATTTGGCTCGTAGTGCTCGCCTATACAAGGCTACTAAAAGAGTTTCCAGATGCTAGGAATCTCAAAGCGATGGTTAGTCGTTCCTGTACAGAAATTGCTTTTTGTTATCTTGTATTATTCCTAGCAATTCTGGGCCAACGGTATTACGTAAGTAGAAACTCAAAATCGGTTGGTGACATTCTACAAAATGCCCTAAAATGCAGATTTTCCACCCGCAAATCATCTTATCATATTTTTTCCACTGTATCGTCTTCTGGATGCATAAATTGACGTAATTGACCAGCTTGTCTTCTCTTTTTTGTTTTATCAAGCAGCAAATGCATTACAATGGATCTGGCACTATCAGCTAATGAAAAATCGTCATTACTCCTCTTTTATTTTATAAAATTGATTTGATGTTGTAATATTTTAACTACGAGAATTGCTCTTAAACCATCCGAACCTTCCAAGTCCAACTAAACGCTTAAATGTAGACGATTCACTCGCGAGTCCCGTAAGCTTTGCGAGCGCGAGTACAAGTACGAGCACGAGCACGCGTATGTAAACGCGGCTTTAGAGAACACCTTCAGAAACATTGATACAGAATGTCAGAATCTACTAATTTAAAATAATGCTCAAACTAGTCATGACCATTTCATACTATAAAGATAAATTATTTTGTTAGCATAGTTCTCATTGTTCGAATTCGCTCAATCTTCTTAACTCAACGGATTGCAAGCTACTTGATGAGCCAGATAAACACGAAGTTTCTGAACTTTTTACTGATTTATTTATTTATTTAGTTTACAGGAGTGTAAACAGGTATAACCCAAAATAACAACAATTTACGGTGAACTAGAATGATAAGGTTAGCTTCTTAAAACTTTCAAAACAAAAAGTATTTAGATAAACCGAGTACGTCCTTGTAAAAACATATTTCTTATGAAAACAAGGTTCTAACAAAGAAAAGCTGCAAAGCAGATCTAAGCCATCGCAAAGTTCAACTACGGTGCTCAATAATTTGTTTCGACGTATTCAACTCTCAGTCTCTCAAGGGATGACCTTGTTTTGTCGCCAAGATCGATGTTTGACTTCAACAATGGGAAGAATGCGAACTTCATAATTTTGAGAAAGCGCAAGATGAAGCCTAAGAAGACAGCAAATATATTATAAAGCATCATCACCACTAACCCCTAGAAGGCCTAAACTATTACGAGATATTTGCAAAAACTCAAATCAAAATAACAGCTTAAGCTCACCTCGAAGGAAGGGAAAAAGTTGATACACTTAAGAAGAACAAAGATAAAGCGATTAAACTTCTTTCCAGCTTCCCCCGACTTTTACCCAATTACCTTTATCAGAGTTGGGCAAAACACTTTCAAAGTGCTTCAAACACTTCGAGTACGAGTAATCGACGCACGTTTCAGTATTTCAAGAGTTGATCAATTTTATAAGAGCGTGAAGGACTTATATAAGAATTCGAAGTACTTTTGCAAGAACTTGAAGCACTTTTGCAAGAAATTTTAAGATTTGAACGTTTTAATAAGAAATTGAAGCAGTTTCATTAACTTTCAAAGCATTTATATTCACTTTTGTAATAGATTGATGCGTTCTTTATTATTTCAAGAGTTGGTTAGTTTTATAGAGGTTTGAAACACTTATATAGGACGAAATACTTCTGCAAGAATCTGAAGCACTTTCACAAGAGCTTGAAGTACTTTTGCAAGAGATTTGGAGCTTTAACAAATTTTAGATTAACGCAGCTTCATAAGAAGACAGGGTTCGCCCTTGTCTGAAGAACAGAGAGGACTACCTGGAAAAGTCGAGGAAAGATTTAGTGAAGAAAATGTTATGAAAATGAAGGAAACGTGAATAAAAGTCAGGGAATTTAATTATTTTGCCTGGAATCTCATATACAGCTCGACCAACCTCAGAAACGCCCTGGGTGAGCGTGTATGGGAGAGCTACATGTTGACCAAGTACACTCGCATCCAAAAACCTTTCTGCGAGAAATTTAAATAAAACTAAACGCCACCAATAACATGTAATGCATTTAAGACAACTTTTCGGGGCTTTTCTGAGGTTGGCCGCGCTGTAACTGATATACTGACGCACATTTTGATTTTGTTTTCTATTTCTTACCCGACCAGTTCGTATGTCTTGATGAGAGCGATATTATTTTCGAGTAAGGCAGATCGTTGTGTGTGAATGAAACAAGTTTCTTTTTCTCTTTTATCGGTTAGCTGTATTCGCATTTGCCCTTACCTCCTTCATCTGGTTTAGGGTTTACGTTGTTGGGTTTCTGATGGGCTGTTTTGAGCCCGTTGCATATTATGGCTGCAACAAGATGTCTTTATTTTTCAGTTTCTATTTCGTAGTTCCCTAGATTGTTGGTGGGAGGGTTTGCCGATGTCGGAGTAGTATTGTATGGTTTTTATCCCTCCAAGAGGGTGAGGATGTCTGGTAATAGTTCGACAAACGCACTTGTTATGTCATAATGCGATAGAGCATATAGAGCGATAGCGAGTACTTTCTTTAATGTCGTCGAATGCTTAGTGGTTGTGGCATTTCCCAGCAGTCGGGTTAAAAGAGGGATTTGTTGTTGTTAGAATGATAAAGAGGAGGCGTTTTAGCGAAGGGAGCGGGAAGGGTTGCTGCCACTTCGCTAGATGGTATACTTATCGTTGGGTTCAAGCGTCGACTGTCCATTATTTGTGCAGTTTGTCTGTGAGGGTGTTTTCTTAGGGAATTTGGGACATCCTTTATAACTGGCTGGTTGACGCGGGTTGCCGGCTGGCCCTTGGCTTTTGTACAAGTGGCGGAGTGATGGTCTCCGGCACACTTGACGCATCGAGGGGGAGAGTGACAGCCCCTCTAACAGTGGTGGAAGCCCTGACATCTGTGGCATTGAGCGATAGAAGACGGTTTCTTTCTTGGTGTTTCAGTTTTTATGTTGAGCGGGAGAACGGTTCGTAGGCTCCGAATGCTTTTTGCATCTGGAGTTTTCTTAATGCCCACGAGAACCAAGGGTTTGGGACGATGCTCTTTGCCTACTACAATTTGTACTACTAAGTTTATCTGGAAACTTTTTTTTCCAGATCGTCCTTGACGTCCACAGCATCTATTTCGGAAGGAATACCTCGAATTACCACTAATTGGTTTTTCTTCAGAGAGTTGGTACATGTAAAAGGCTATGTTGCTCTCATCAAGAAGGTGAATGGTTTTGCGATAGTCATTGATTGTTTCTGGATTGATATTGTATTTGAGACGTTTGAGTTCACTGGATAATGTCGTCCATCGTTCTTTTTTTTTACTACAATGGGAGGAATTTTTGTTTTCCTTTCTGTCGGAGTCAGGCTTTCAGTAACGTATTCCTCTTCCATGTCCTTGACTGTGAGGGCATTGAATCTGTATTGAATCACTGATTGTTATAGTTGTAGTGGTTGCAATTGAGCTGTCACATGTGGGCAGGTAGTTGCCCAATTTCTTTGTTGCGTATTTATATATTTCAGCGGAGAACAGGCGAAGTTCTTTGTTCGAGAGATTTTCGATTTGCTTCAGCATTGTTTACAGTTAAAATTGTTTGTAATAGCTCGAAGAATAGTTCACTTTACTCGGCGCAGCGCGGCACGGTGAACAGAGCACAAATTATCTACGTACACATCTCCGCACTGTACAACAAACGGCGTGCGTGACAAATAGTGTGTAGTATCTATATAATAAAATCTATTCATTTATTTATTTAAACTTATATTAGATTATTTAAAAGGGATATAGTCTTTTGGTACTGGTTTAGTCCTGAAGAGGGCTTTTTGATGCACTAGTGTAGAGGGTTTATTCGGCCTTAGTATTCCTGGAAAAATATTTTCTTTGGAGCACTCACTGAAATTTACATTTGCATTTGTCCCTTTTTTTAGCACGATTTTCCAATGGAATTTTATCGGCGCACTGACGATGTCACTCAACTATGGCGATAAACGCAAAGAAAGATTTGTTTGACCTCAGTTTAACTGAAAAATATAATTTTTTAGTAGCACTAATTTTGCCATTTGACTTTGACATTTTTAGGCACGGCTCTCTCTCGAAACAAGTTTCGGTTGCACATAGGCCTTTAAATAGTAATAGACTGAATTACATTCGATATTTCACTAATGTATGATTTAGGTCAATACAAGTCGAAGATAAACGGGCTTTTTTTAGATATTCTCAATATTGAAGGAGTTACGGACATCTTTAGTTGTACATTGAAAAGTACGAAAGACGCAATTTTACTTTTAATTACACTATCCCACTACGATAATTTATTGTACAAAATGGTTGATGGCCCTGGGGAGTCTTGTGCAAAAAAGTCTTTCGTCGATTTAAACTGAGCGTGGGAAGCGTGCTATGCCAAGCCACATACACCGTTAGCACGTGCGACTACAAGCAGAATTGGCCAAGCTAGGAACCAATAGAAGTAGCGGATGGCCGCTAAGTTTTTTATAAGCAGAGGTCTTCCAAGATAACAATAAGACCAGAAGAATAAGAGCCTCCAGCTTCTGTCTTAACCTCGTTTTCCCTATTCCTCGTGTCTTGTTTAGCTTAACTTTAAGTATCATTCTGACAATCCCTTTTCACGAGCATGAGAAAGGGCGACGAACACTTTTCAGAGACCTTGAAAAAGTCTGCAGCCACCACAAATGCGAAAACCATCAACTGCTGCCTTGAGCAGTCCACCTCATCTGACCCTGAGGAATCAGTCGCTGCGCTCAGATTTCTGAGTTAAGCTGTGACACACGCACAGCGGTTTAAATCGACAAACCTTCTGACTGTAGATTTTTGGACAATTATTAAGACGATTATTGCAGTGGATTAGAACAATTAAGAATTTTGATAAGTAAAACTGTACTTTTCAGTCTAAAGCTAAAAATGTTTTTAACTTCTTTAATATTGAGAATAGTTAAGACGGCCTTTTTTGACATAAACTATACATTGGTGAATATGATATGGTCATCCATATAAACAGCTACTGCATTGAACAGAGCCTTACTGTTGACACTGCGCGAGCAATCACATTGTAAATGCGCGGTGATTACGCACTGATTACTGTTTATTTCCACTTTCTCTTGGTTCTGAATTTAGATTAGATAGGTACATGATATTTTCAGAAAAATACGGGAAAGTCAGGTAACCTGCAAGTGATTGATGCATTTTTCAGTATTGTAAGAGTTGGGCAACTTTTTAAGAAATCAAGCACTATCACAAGAACTTGAAGCACTTTTACAAGAGTGTAAAGGACCGTTACAAGAACTTGTTGTATTTTTCAGTATTTCAGTAGTTGTGCTATTGCATAAGGCTTGAAGGAGCTTCACAAGAATTCGAAGCACTTTTACAACGGCTTGAAGTACTTACACAAGAGCTTGAAGCACTCTTCAGTATTTTAGTCACTTATAAATGCTTCATGCACTCAGCAAGTTGTGCTTGGTGCTTGAGATTTTAATTTTCGGGTAGTTGGTAATTGGTGCTTTAAGTTTTCAATTGTTGTGCTTGGTCATTGAATCACTTCTTTAAATGTTTAGTATTTGATACTTGTCAATTCGAAACACTTCAACTCAGTATTTGATGCTTGGTATTTGAAGAACTTTACTGCAGTGCTTTGTCTAGCTCTAACTTAAAAAATTCTTGACGACTGAACTGAAAGTGATTGCTGTTAGGCTTTATAGTATATAACTCACCGTTTCACAATTATTTATAATCCAACTACTTGAGTATATTTTTAACTCTAAATAGTTGAGATATATATTTGTCTGAATTTATGTTGCAACTCTAGCTTCCTTCAGTTTCCTGGTTCTTGTTCTATGTCTGAATATTTTGTGAATTTCACATTTTGTGCTATGAAATTTTGCAACTTCCTTGTCAGCTGTGCCGATGACATTTTAATCAGGAACTTTAGATAATTTAAACTGAATAGATCACTGTGAAAGATTAGTCGACCCTGGTTGAATTTTATTTTTACCATTAATCGTTTCTAAACCAAAAGTAGTCAATTCATTTACAGTGTTAGTCTTGACAGAAAAATATAATGCAAGAATGTTGAGTATTTTCAATTCTGTTGAGGCACAGACTAAATTTCAGTTGATAAGTTCAGCTCGTTCAGGAAGACGTCTCAAAAATATTCATCTTGTTCTGTTAAATCTGTGGGAAAAAAGGTTTTTAGTATCAATACCATCAAAACAGGAATGAAGCTAAATAGAATTATGCAAACTGGAAGACATTTGCAAAAGAAGCTTTCTTTGAAGCTAAAATAAGTCCAGATGCTCTCAGAAATTTTATTTGTAAATGAATTTAAATTTTTTCAGCACATATTTTTTTATTTACATTTGTGAAGTAAATCATTTCTTTGATACCGATAAATTTTTTTCAGCCGTATGTGTATGTATTAAAGCTTTAAATCTTATTTTACGTCATATCTGAAATGAAATAAAATTTATGTTAAACTGGAAGTTGTCAATATATCTCTGAAATATATAAATCTTTGGTATGCACACAAGTGTATCGTCCTCTTTCGAGCTAATTATCCCATTGTAGAGAACCTACTTATTTTAATAGAACTGACATGTTCAATTATCCAAAAAAGAACGCTTAACCTACACCCAAAATGTGATATAATCTAAAACAGTAAATAACTCTTAAAAGTTCGAGCTTTCTAGTCGAGACATCTATTGGCCTGACTTAATTAAGAGTCCCACGAACCTTTTTATTTACATGGGTCGCATTTAGTGTGAGAAGAGGCTTGAAACAAAACGAGAAAAAAAAAGGGGAAAAATATTTAAATACAGCTGTTACCACCGAAAGGTAAGAGCTACAATCTTTCCTAATTTCATATGCATAGTTTTTTCCGTTATCTTTCTACTGAAACAACAAAATCGAAATTATAAAGCGTAAAACTGGTTGTACCAATGAATGAAAATTCAAATTAGTTATGCTTTTAATCTTTGGGAAACAATGAGGTTTTATGCAAATGCATACTAGATGAAGTGATCATTCCACATTTTCCGTGTGCGTGTGTACGGATGTGTGCGCGCTCGGGTGGTACATTTATAACGAATGCGATTCAATGTGATAATGTCCAAAAAGGTGTGCTACAAATCACTCCACGGGATGATGAAAATTTGGAAGGTTTTTAGGCTACTCTCGGTTTTATGCTCCATTATGTTACGATCCTAAATGGGGTAAAATGAACCGGAATATAAAATGAATTCCGATAAGATCGTGTTACAGAAAATTATATGTTTCATAAAAATTGGCCAAATTTGGAGGATTCGGGAGGAGTTAGAATTACTTTATTATTGTTGTTATTATTATTATTATTATTTTAAGAGTTACGATTTCACATGGGAATTAAATGAAGTTAACAAGGAAATAAAAAAATTAATGTACACAGTAGAGAACGCAATTTTGTATTCCAAGCAAAACAAACTAATTTTTTGTTTCCTAATTAATTATGCCGTTTAATCATCTGGAACGATTTATTTGCGCATTAAAATGCTAACTAACTATAAGATTATAATGTAGATGCAATTAATAATAGAGTGAAAATGCATGAATAAAAATCCGAAGAAAAATTTGATAGCTCAATTAAATCAGAATATTTATGAGATTCTTAATTTATTTATGCAGTCTACTGTTTGATATCGCTTATATCAATAGCCATTAATATGTAGTACCCGTGAATGGAAAACAAACATAATCTATTCTATTTAATAATAGTTCTCAGATCCAGTTTTATGATGCACAATTCTATGTGTAAACTGTTTATTCATTGCACGGCTACATCGTTCATCGAGCTCGTGAAAGCTGCACTTGGTTTATTAATTAACATTTGCCAACGTTTAACTATGCAAACTATGCTTGCCTCTATCTCCTGGTAGTGAAGTTATAATAAAGAAATAGTTTTAATTACTGTTCTTGAATAGAAACTCATTATACATTAAAAGAATTTATCTTTTATCATTATTGGTGTGGTAATTTTGCTAATTTTATAAGCGACAGTAAAATGTTAACGTGGAATTTTCTATAGTTATGTGTCAAAAAGATTTATTACAAGACATTAATATTTTTTTCTCCTTTTAAAGTTAAAATTGGTTTTTTCTGGAATGACAACAAGAAATAGCTGGTTGTTAATTACAGTTTTATACATTAAGGATTTTGAGTAATTTATCATATTATTTTGTGTTGCATTCTCAAAAAGGTGTGTTTGACAAGATTTACTAACGATATTAAACTACTGGAAGTTTTCAAAGGCTCTTCGATAAGATGAGATCGTAAAAACGTCTTTTCAAATTAATTATTTTGGTCGGAACTTCTATAGAAGTATAGACGTAAATCAGTCAGAGTGTTTTGTTCCCCCGAATTGGTTCATATTGGTATTTAGTTATCTTGTGTTCACACTCATTGTACGGATTGAAACAAATAATGTGAATGTGTAATTTCAGGTAGATTTGCTATTGGTCACTTAAGCGTTGGTGTATCACATTTTTAACTTGAAAATTTGATCATTTGATGGTAATTTTATCTTATTTTTTTTAAATAGTGCCAACTTTACTTTTTACATTGATAGCGACGTTCTTCAGTTAGCTATTAATACAGAACTCTCAAATCCAAAAACCGAGAAAAATCATGTTCTACCCCTAGCATCCTTACTCCTCCCAAAGTCCCCTTCTCCTTTCCCAATTCATCTTTCAATCCTCCCTGCCAGCGTGAAAGATTATGGCACAACACCCTCTATCAAAGCGAGTTTAAAACGAGACGGAAGTAAACCCCAGGTAGGTAGAACAATCAACGCCAAATCTCACACCTCTTTGAAGGTCTGCCTCAAGGATGCTGGGGAAGCAAAAATCTGCCCGTATCAACATCAAAAGCAAAACTACTGATCGCGACCCATAATATAAGGACCATGAGAACACAAGAACATCTAACAAAATTGAAACAAGAACAAGAACATATCAAGTGGGACGTACTGGAATTACGCGAAAGACTACTTTCAGGAGAAAAATGTTATACACTGCAATCTGGACACGTGCTCTTTCAGAACAACTTCGACTAAGACCCGCACCACGGAGGAGTAGCCCTCCTAATCAACAAAACAAGAAAACACATGATCACCAAATTCCACGTCATCTCAGATCGTGTTATATATGTCACAATGAAACTATGCAAGAGATATACCATACAGATCATCCTACCAGTGTATCAAAAGATGAGTTTGTGGAAAGATTCCACGAGCATATAACAACTGCTAGGCGAGCAGAGAACATCCACTACTGTCTAGTTATCGGAGACTTCAACGCTAAAGTAGGGAGGAAAATGGACAACTTTGAAAACTTAGGAAAGTTTGGTATCGGAAACAGAAATAACCGCAGCAAAAGACTAATAGAATACCTAAAATATGAACAACTGTACTGTATGAACATCTACTTCAAAAAACCACTCAGAATAAAATGGACATGGCAAAGTCTAGACGGGAGAACTAAAAATGAAATCGACTTTATCGTGGCAAGCTACAAATCTGCGATCAAAGATGTCTCGGCGATAAATAAAATACACACGGGTAGCGATCACAGACTGCTAAGAATCACAATCAAAATCAACGTAAAATTCAAACGACGCAAACTAATCAGGATATTCTGCCTAACAATAGATGCAATCAGAAAAAACGAAGAAAAATACGAACAGGAACTCAAACACAAACTCACACCGCTGCTAAACATTGAAAATCGAGAATTAGACGATCTAACCCAAAAAAAATCACAAAGGACATACAAACTGCAACGAAAAAGGCAGTAACTCAAATAGAACCAAAAGAGATAAAAATAATCAACGAAACACAACAACTAATTAACTTGAGGCGAAACTTAAACAGAAACTCCGACGAATATAAACAAATCAACAAAACCATAAAACGGAAAATTAGGAAAGACAAGCGAAATTATAATACAAGAATGATAAAAGATACAATTGAAAACAACAAAAATATGAAAGTCTTAAGAAGCACAACATCACATGGTCAACAGCGAATGTACTGTATGAAAGACAAAAATTGTCAATTAGTCACAGGCACAACAGAGATCTCTAAAATGATCGAAGGCTTCTTTACAGAATTGTACGAGCCAAAGGTGCCGAACTCAAAAGCAAACCTACCAGAAATAACAATACGAAATGTCAATTCCGAAGAGATACCTCCAGTCACCACTCAGGAAATACATACAGCTTTATAACAAATGAAGAATAGCCGGTGCCCAGGAGAAGACCGGATAGCAATAGAAATGTTAGAAATGAGAAGAAATCCACTAACTAAAGCCTTCCAACTATTCACGAACCGCTGTATCAATAAAGGCAAAATACCAACAAGCTAGAAAAACGCAGATTTTGTGATTCAAGAAGGTGACACCGCTGACATTGGGAACTATAGGCCAATTAGTCTATCATCGCATCTGTATAAGTTGCTAACAAAAATCCTTACAAACAGACTGACAATCAAACTGGATTTCTAACAACCTATCGAACAGGCAGGATTCAGGATGTATTTTAGTACCATTGACCACCTTCAAACCTTGCAAACGCTGATTGAAAAATGCGAAGAGTGACAGTAACTCAAATAGAACCAAAAGAGATAAAAATAACCAACGAAACAAAACAATTAATTAAATAGAAACTCTGACGAATATAAACCAATCAACAAGACCATAAAACGGAAAATCAGGAAAGACAAGCAAAATTATAACACAAGAATGATAAAAGATACAATTGAAAACAACAAAAACATGAAAGTTCACTCCCATTACACCTAGGGTTCGTAGATTTCCAAAAGGCCTTCGACTCAGTGGAGTTCTGGTCAATATTCGAAGGACTAAACGACACAAGACTAGATTCCCGTTATACCACCTTGCTGAAAGACATCTGTACAAACGCCACCATGCATGTTAAGATCAATGAAACCGAAAATACGAGAAAAATGCCATTACAAAGAAGCGTCAGACAAGTAAATACCATTTCTCCCAAGCTCTTTACACAGGTGCTAGAAAACGTATTTAAAAAAATGAATTGGGAAAAAAAGGGAATAAACATTGATGCCACATACATCAACCATACTTTGCAGACGACAGCCATAAGAAGCAGAAATGAGGAAGAACTAGAACAAATGTTAACCGATCTTGCCCTGAACTCAAAGATCATAGGACTACAAATGAACTATGGGAAAACAAAAATAATGTCAAACGGCCAAAGACAAATTTAGGTAAACCAACAAATCATAGAAAATGTCCATGACTACGCCTCCCTTGGGCACCTCGCTGAGTTGAGAAAACCAAATCAAACGACGGAGATCACAAGGCGAACAAAACTTGGATGGACGACATTCAGAAAACTTAGTGAAATACTAAGAAACCAAGAAATACCAATGAGTTTGAAGAAAAAGGTCTGGGACACGTGCGTTCTGCTCGTAATGACATCTGGCAATAACACATAAAAGCGCAAACAAATTAAAAACAACCCAACGTGCTATGGAGAGGACAATACTCGGCATAAGTCTTAGAAACCGAGTCTGAAACACAGAAATTAGGCGCCGCGCAAAGGTCACAGACATTATGGAGAATGTCCTAAAATGTTTGGGTAAACCGACTCATACGATGGCGACATAGGACATCAAAAAGGAACGTCGGCAGACCACAGAAGAGATGGGCAGACGATATCAAAGAGATAGCGGGCAAAAACTGGTTGCAAGCTGCGCAAAATAAAGAAACTTGGCACAATTTAGAGGAGGCCTATGTCCAGCAGTGGACGGGGGAGGGTTAAAAGAAGAAGCTTGTTTCTTATTCGGTTTAGCCTTGTTTGTCACTATTTCCTGGGCTTCCTTTTGTTTTCGTTTTTCTTACCTAATAGCCTTTTTCCTTCTTTTTATGCCTCAACATCCTTTTTTTGCTTGTTCTTTTTTTATTATGAATTTTTTTCCATCTTCTGGAAGTTAACACAAAAGGTAATTTCTCGGATTGTTTTTTCCGTTTTCGTTCTGGAGTCTTGGGCCATATTATAAAATCATCAAAAGTTTTATTCAAATTCGTAGTTTCAGGAATTTCTGCCGTTCATTCAAAGTTATCAGTGTATTTAATTAACAACATTCGAATCCATATCATTATGTAAAACCACAAGCGAATCTTTATCATTATTTTCTTATTTCTCTTCATCTATCGTGCAGGATTTTTCCGATAAACTGTTTATATTGAAGTCATAATCTCTCTTCTCAGTGTCTTTCATATTATCACAGGAATTAAAGTGATCTATGCTGCTACTGCAAAGTTTAAATTCTTTATTTATAGCTTCTGGTATATCATTAATCATTGTGCAGAAATCTTCTACTGGACTATTATTACTTATATTTGGGTAACTGTTTTTTTATGTTATCATTATCACAGTCATTGAAGTCTTCTGGACTACTAGTGCAAATATACAGTTCTTTTGTTAAAGCTTCCAGGACATCGCTGCTCAAATTATCTTTTTTCAGTGTAAATTTCCTGTATATTTTGTTCAATATTTGTATCATTTCCTTGTTCCCGTCATTTTGTTCCTTTAAGATTCTTTTGAAATATTTGTGTATGTTGTCTAGTTTAAAAATTTTCGTTGTATATTTTGTCTTCTTCAAAATTCTTGAGCTTTTTGTACTTTATTTATTTCGCAAGTATTTTTAAACTTTATGGATGTTAATAGACCATTTTTACACTGTTCTGATTTCGGGATACTTTTTTTTAAATTTATTGTTGCCTAAGCATTTAGTGAAATCAATAGCCGAACTATCCTATGGCAAAGCCCATATGATCCAAAAAGTCTCTCTATTGTAGCTGGTCGCAAAGAATCTTATATAGCCTTCTCCAAAACACGAGCAAATCTTTCCTTGGTGATTGCTTCAAATGGGTTTGCCCGCCTAAATTATAAAACTGCATTCTTTCTACGAACTCTTCAGTGGTTTGAATGCCGCAACGTCTGACGGTTGGAGAATTCGTGTTGAATTCGGATAAAGGGCTATTAAAATGACGTTAAGGTCGCTTCACTGTTTACTGAATTTGAAAGTCATGTGTGTCTTATGCCCATCTACAAATAAGACGATTGAAAATATCACACCATTTTGTTTTAAGTGAGGATATAATAATTCCTAATGTGTTCACAAAAGGCTTCTTTTGTCATCTATTTCTTTTCAGTACAATCGACTCCGCAAACCTTGGGCACTGATTTTACTATTTCTTGTGGCAGTCTTTTATATTTAGGATAGATTATTATTGGTGGTGTGGTCTCTCCGTTTGAAAAGAACGTGGAAATAATCGTTAAACTGAATTTGGAATTATGGGGCTGTCCTTAAATTACGTAACGCTCCAACGAGGGGGTGGGGGTCCAGAGTTGCGTTACGCAGCGTTACCAAGGAGGGGGTGGGGGTCAAGAGTAACGTAACGATAAAATGTTATTGATAAAATATTATTTAAACTTATATTTACTTGTCTGAACTCAAACAGTCTGTGTGTAGACCACAACGATCACACGCGCACCACTTCGATGCATTTCTTTCTAATAAAATCTTTATCAACAAAAAATTAGAACATTTTCATATTAAATGTAGGGGGGGGGGGGGGCTTAGAGCACTGTGTTACGTAATATTCAAGGGGGGGTTCAAACTTGCGTTACGGTTGCGTTACAAGGGGGGAGGGGGGTATAAAAATCGTTCAGTTTTGCGTTACGTAATTTAAGGACGGTCTTTATGCCCTATTTCATAAATGCTGCACTTCTTATTTTTGGGGCATAACATAAAACTTATCTGATCTCCATTGTAAACCCTTTTTGGATCCTAATGGATATCCTTTAAACTCTTTTCCAACTACTGTTCTACAGATTCTAACCAGTTTTTGATATCCCCTTCAGATTCGTTTGAACTTGCGGAAGTCACAGCCTCTGATGTTCTCAAACCAATGTCTGGATGTCTTTTTAAAAAGGCCTTATACTAGCCTTATTATTTTTAAATGGATTTTGTCTTCGAATAGCATCCAAAAATTCTTTCAACAGATTCCTTGATGTCTTGTTCTCGCAAAGGAAATCCTTTCATACAGGAAATTATGATTTATTTTTTCAATAATTTTCTTTTTGTGCAGTTAATGTAGGGTGTGGACCAGGAAATATTTTTTTAAATTTTGTACTTAATCTAAATTGTAAGGCGGCTCTAGGGTACCAAACCTTATGGTTACCTGACGCTACCCCAAGCTATTTTTAATAGCACTATGTGCATCTCTAATTGAGTGCTCCGAATAGCGTTTAGAATATTGTTTTTGTTTTGCGACTTTAGGCATTTACTGCAGATAAATACTTTTTTTTAAATGAGTGTAAAAATTAACTAGCGGCCAATTACTATATCATATACAAAATTAATCAAAATACAGATATTGACCACCATGGTTAATAATTGTCACGCTACGAGATATTTGATATAGTTGTTGGCCACCGAAAATTATAAGTTAAAAGTTAAGAGTGAGCTTAAAATAACTATATCAAAACAAAATTTAAACATTTTAAAAGTTTATCAGCATGGTTTCATCAATAGAAACTTGACTCGTGCGCCTATGTCGACAGTTTAGCAAACGAATTGATTGACATTCGAAACCAACTAAAATTTTTCAGGCCTTTCCAGTGTAGAAAGAGAAAACTGAAAATCTTTGTCGAATGAATTTTGTTGTATTTTGAACCGTTAATTAGCTAACTAAAGCACTATTTTGAAAATAACATTAGGAATGCCAGAGAAGAGAACAAAGAGGATACCTAGTTTACACACAGATGGCTCTCCTACGAAATTCAACATATCTCTAATTAATAATAACCTTTGATACCTTAGTAAGAGCATTAAAATGAAATTCAACTTGCATGTGTGTATTATACCAATAAATATTACTTAATTGGAAATGTGTGTATACTACCACATGAAGTATACGGTATATGTAGCTTACTTGGTAGTAAAAAGCTTCTATTAAAAGATTTCTGTAAATACCTGGAATTAATCCAGCAGCATCAGAGATTTAAACTGGACGTTGCAAAGAAACATCACAAATCATTTAAATAAATACATTTAATATATCACAAACAGAACTCTAATTGCACGAAATCTTGTAAGTGCAATTAAATATCTGATTGTGAGTGGGACATAGCTGTTGTAGGTTACTCGATTGGAATATAACAATGGAACAACACGAATTGAGAATTTGGTTTGGTTAACTTCTAGTACTACAATTAAATTTAGATATCTCTATCTCAATTACACAAAATAGCTCTGTAGTATTATATTTCGTCCTGAAAACAAGACTCTTGTGTCTAATTAAGTATTAAATAAATAAATCTCTTTGTTATTACATACAACATAAAGATTTTCTACAGAAATTATGCTGTAAAAATTCTTTTAATTTCATCATCATTTTTGAAAACCCTTCAGGAATTTACAACTTGTCTTATTTGCTTCCTTGGGTTGTAGCAGGTAAATCCCTTAGGGTGAAAGGGTGTTTCGATGTTCGACCAGCATGAAATCTTCCATTTAGGGACGTTCCGTTTACATCTATGAAGTTTAAAAGGGATGCCTAAAAGCTTAAGTAGCAACTTTTCTCACCCTTACTTATTTTATACGTAATTCTTAGTCGGGAGATTTTATTGACCCTTCTTAATTTTTGTTCTTTGATATATGGCATACTTATGGTTCCTGAATTCGATTCAAATATCGTCGCATCTAATTATTTTCGTTTAACAATATACCGAATAATCCAAAAATGATTGATGACAGTTTGAATTTGCCGCGAAACATTTTTTTTTTGAAAGTTCATAACACTACATCTTTGATTTAGGTTTGTTTAACATTGTCAT
>VTPC01001731.1:44406-64754 GCA_011009095.1 Ignelater luminosus
TTTTTAATTCCAATTTAAAAAGAACTGAAAAGTTTATAAACTTTTGTTACATAAAACATATTAAATCCACATAAAAATTTATTGCTAAAAAATAAATTAAATAGCAAAAGAATTAGAGTTAGCAAAGTGTCAATCTTTTTGTGTTCATGCCATTCGCTCACTCATAAGCACACCCCCGTAGCAGCACTCATGTCCCCCCCACCCTTAGTTCGCTTATCTGACAGGGTTGCGGGCATCTTCCAGCGGGTTTTTCCCGACGGCCTTTCCCGGCATGGACTTTCCCCGGCACCGAATCTTCCCGGCATGAATATCTTCCGGCACGGATCTCCCCCAGGCAAGTATATCTCCCGACATGGATTTTTCTCGGCACGGATATTTTCCGGCATACACGTTTGGGGTTTCACAATATCATGTAGTAAGATAATATTGAGCTGGTTATAACCTATAACCCAGCATCTAACCTAATCTTTAACCTAACATCTCACTTAACCTCTAACCTAACCTCCAGCCAAACCTCTAACCTAACCTTTAACCCAACATCTAACAAGCTCTCTCGCTGATGACTGGTTATAACCAGCTCAGTATTATATTATTACATGATATTGTGGACTAAGCATAGTTGAAACCCCAATTTTACGCGTATGCCGGGAAATATCCGTGCCGGGAGAAGTCTATGCCGAAAAAGTTCCGTTCCGGGAAAAGTCCATACCGGGGAAAGGTCGCCAGAGACGTACCTGCCGTGAGCTGTCCGGTTCCCATCTGACAATCTCATGACGCCATCTTGGAGACCGTAACATTTCCGGTGGGGGGGGAGTCCAACTTAGCAGCGGCTGGCTGGGTGGTGCAACAGGATATATTGCACATCTTGGAGGCTGTTTGTTGGGGACACTTGGAGCACTGAGCTGAACAGATGCATCCGTTGGTGACTTCTGAAACTGCAGACATCAACGCCTCCTAATCGGACAAATTGAGGTTACCACGGGACCAAGTAAGGAACAACGAATGGTATATCCCTAAAGTGGTTTCAGAAGTTATTATTAGATGACGTAGGGACCACCTCGACGAAAGGCAAGCTTGGACGTAAAAGTTCGTGAAGGGTTACCTCGATCAAACGGAATAAGTTCTTTTCGATGTGTATTAGCGTACAGGTTTTCATGGTTTTGTCGTACTTCTTTAATTTATTTGAACCTAGTGCAGGTTTTCAATCAACTTCTTCAGGCATTGTAGGATTTCAGTTACTGTTGCTGCGTGGCTCACAACGGTACAAAGATCTCGTTAAACATCATCAAAATTAAGATATGCAGTTGAGTCGACAGCCACTATTCACGGCAAACCTTACTGCACAGAAAGCTTCATCCCAGCTGTCATGCTGCGAACCTCTTCATGTTAGAGGCCTGCACGGACTAGGCTTTTTAGTCAGGCCTTTACGCCGGGGCTTAGTTTAAAAATGTATTCGACTTTTCGGACCTATATCTGATCTGTCGGGGTGTTCGAGCCGCTCGGGCTTCTCAGATCTGTCGGGCCGTTCGGGCCTCTCAGGCTTGTCTGACCTGTCGAGCTTATCAGGCCGATCGGGTTTTTCGGGCCGCTATTGTTGTAGTTATTTGCAATGAACGACTTTTTACTGTACCGGACCTAAATCTTTTTCGTGACTTTTCTGACTTGGACGCACCGTAGAATGGTCGTACGAGCCTCGAACAGTGGAGGATTCTCATACTACACCGGACAGGAGTAATTTTTGTACTAACCCGAATAAGCATTATTTTCATACTGAACCGAAAAGGAGGATTTTTATACTACACCGTACGCGGACGGGACGAATTTCTTCATCGGGCTTTTGCGCGGCCCGACTCAAAGCTCGCGTTTAGCTAAGTTCGGGCCTCAGTTTGAAAATCTATCAGACTTACGGCGGGTCAATCGGGCCGTTCATTCCTGTCAGGTCTTTTGAGCATTTCGAGCCTGTCGGGCTGCTCGGACTTTTCGGACCGATCAGGAAATTACCGGGTTTTTCGGACCTCAGTCGGGCCGGGCCTGTAAATTTCAGCCCGTGCAGTGCTTCAGGTTGTTACGTTCTACGTTTCTCAGGATTAGCTGTTGGGACAATATAGTAGTAAGATTAGCATTACTCTAAACCCAAACAATGACTTCATTGATAAACTGTACCCCGTTATAGCTTATGATTCTTCTGGGTGTGCCACAACGCAGTATAATTTCATCAATAAGACAACTGGCACAAGCTTCAGCAGTAGCGGTGCTTAGAATTGCTTTGTCTTGTACTGCGTAGATCCTTTTTGAACCAGAGTCAGCTGGTGGTAATGAACCAAAAAGGTCTTCAAAACGCTTAGCCAATTTGACGACTTGTACTTTTGACATAGTACACAGAAATACCGCTGTTGGGTCTTGATAATTTACTTTTCGACCCCATAATGTCTGAACAATCGGGAGTCGTGACACTCGACTAGGGTCTTTGAGATTTCTACTTGAAGTACTACTAGTTGTGCCTATTCTCCGTGATTTAATGGGAAAAATTGGTGCAGAAGGCCATCGGGTAGCCTCGTTCGCTCCAACGGTTTTCAAGACACTAAATAGTTTTACGTTACTCAGGATCACATTTAGTTGCAGTTGTCGAGTTTTGGTGGTCAAGTAACATTATCATCACAGACCAGTATTGATAATACTCCCAGCTCTTTTGTGTGGTGATCTTGAAAGCAAATCAGCCAGCCAATACATTTGTCTTTCCAGGAGCATTATCTATCTTCAAATCGAATGACTCTAGCACAAGCAAGCAGTTGAAAGTCTTCAGTGTGAGATGGTTGTAGAAGTTCCTTAGATTAATGTCGAAACTTTTGGGCAGCCTGTGCCATTGGCATTCATGGCATGCTTCGGGACGTTTAACAACATTGTCTCGGTGTGGGAAGGAGCAAGAATATTTTCTTTTGTCGGCTTACTAGCGAACTATTTAGCGGCATTGAACATGGCCAACATTGTGACAAAATGGCACTTTGGACGTTCAGATCTTCGTTCTATGCTTACTCTCGAGATCTTCAACTTCAATAGATCTGGCTTTCTCTATAATACTCTTACGAGAATACATATGTGGATTTATCGTCGCATTACTTTTTGGCAAACAAGTTGCTGAATATTCAATGTTTGCCCAATGCATTTTTTCAGCCCCCCATGTTCGAAATAAACCCTTCACACCGTAGAACCACGTTCGCAGCCAAGCCATCAAGAGCATTAGGAGCTCTTTTAATGCGTTTGAAAATCTGCAAGCACTCTTTATATATCGTGATGGCTTGAATATCTTCGGTTGCTCTTCCAGATAACCGCACTTTGAAAAGTCTCCGATTGGGGAGCCATCGAAGGATAATGTTACAGTTGGTGTCATCATGACTTGCCTTTTTTCATCAGCTATTTCTTCCCGTTCTGTATCATTCATTTGGTGGAGATCAGATCGTAACACATATAATTATGTAACTCGATTTTAAATACACCAGGGAAACCTTGTGCAATCACTAAATTTCCTAACTTTTCCGCATTTTTACGTCAAACGTCATTAGATAGTTTCGTGCAGGATTTAGTTTTGTCATCAAACTAACCACAATCAGTGAAAGTTACTAAATTATAAAGGCAACTTATGTAACAATCATTTAATTAATGATTTGTGTATTAAAAGAATAAAAGAAAGCATTAGAGAAAACTTGGGATAGATTCCATAACTATTACGGTAAATCCTTATTGCACAGTATACCGAGATTTTTCATTTGGGTGTAGCCGCTATCTATTGAGTTCTGAATAAGTGGGATTTCGTTAATATGATTTATTCAAGTTGATCTTGATAATTTTATTCAAAGAAGCGTAAATTAAATTCTATAATTGGACCAGTAATTATTTCATTTCATAATGCAGTGCAATACACATTCCATTTTTAATATAAAAATTAATTTATTTTTGTAAAACTTCCTGATGCTTTATGGACTGCTTTGATCATTCACATATCTGCATGTATAAAAACGATATTTCTTGTTTTGCTTGTTTTTCTGCCGTAAACAACTCAAATAAAAAATATTAATGAATATAATTTATACCAATATTAAATACACATTTTTAGCATTTATAATGAAGTCAGTGAAATTTCAGAGGCGTATTTAATTAGCCGTGTTAGTATTAATTTGGAATTTTAGCAAACATCAAATTTGTTTTTTCTCGTTTCGACTCCAACGGTTTACAACGGGTTGTTATTTTTGCTTATAAAAAATGGGTCGACCAACATAGCTAATTGCTAGACTCTTTACAGTAAATATAAAATGATCGGTAAGTGCTTTTTTTGTTGTCTTTCAAATAAACTGTATGATGACCTTCTACAGTGTTAATTTATATTGCACAATAAAGAAGAAACAATTACTAAGGTTTAAAGCTAATTAACTGAGGCAATTATTTTCTCCATCACTGAAAGTAATGAGTTTTAGAAAATTCCATTATGAGAGAGGGAAAATTTTATCATTATCATTACGTCCTAATCTTAAAATTGGAAGTTAATTTTAAAAATATAGGACGATAATTGAAAAAATTGGCGCATTTTATAATGCTATGACCTGTAAAATAACCTTCAGTCTGGAACAGTTTTCATGTGTCATTCGCAACTAAATGAATGACTTTCGAGTTTCATTAATCAATGCTTTTTTTCCACACATGAAGATCGTTACTAATAATGGGACCATTAAAAATAAAAATAAAACCAATAGTAAAAAACGTTTTAAAAGGAACAAACCAAACACCTGAATGTTTCATAATTGTCGTTAACATTTTGCCTCGTTACGCAAAGTAAAATAAGAAATAACTACGTTCTTTAATGTACAATGAGACTAGATGTAAACAAGTTGTTAACAAACTCAACTTTATATAATAAAATGGGACAGTTACAGTTTAGCGAGACGAAAGATAATTTCCTTTGTAAACAAAAATTCTTCCCTACTTTATACTAGAATTTAACAGGCTTGATAAAATTTATTGCAAACTTTATGTTGCTTTGATATAAATTACTATTTTATTCGACGTAATTAAGTTTGGTGTGCTTTTCACTTCTTGTTTTGTTGTAAACGCGGAGTAGACGAAACAGAATGCAGGGAATTTAGTTTTCCTCGACACATCTAGGCTGGAGTTATGCAATAAAGCTGCAAACCGGGACTGTTTATAAACTTCCAGAAGTGGAATGTGCTTGTCATGTGTGTGTACCTTGGCATTATCAATTCTAGGCAGAAGTTGCCCAATTATGAAAATAATTTTGTAAATGTAAATGCCAACGAAAAGAATCTTAACATTGTTTGCCTTTCTGTGTAAAAACGTTTGTGTAATTTGCAAATTTAATTTATATATTTGTTGGTCTCCTCCTAGCCAACTTAGGGGGGATCCGAGGCTTCTGGAAAAACCCAAATATAATGATGATGATTCATTGGATCAATTTACTGAGATTGGCCTTTCCTTTGCCATGCTGCAGGAGAATGTTACAAATTCAATTGAATCCTTGCTGAAATCTATCCTAAAAGTGTTTAATTCTCGATCAAAACAGGAAAGTATCTCGCTCCAGTGTTCAGTTAGTTAGCAAGGCATACTGTTAAGATGCTCAACTCTATCTTGTTTACTGTTTTGATCTCGTTTTTGAAAAAGTTAATAGCTTTTCTGCTTGTTTTTGTTTTGGAATATTAATCCAATTTAAGGCCGTTTTTTCCTTCAACTGTTAGAAATAAACCTTGAGATAGCTTTTAGTGGAAGCTACAGAATGGCTCAGGATCAATAAAAGGAAACCCTACCTTCTCTAGCTATACCATCAGCCGGTTTCGTTGCCTTCACTTCAATGTCCCTATTACAAGGTCTCTTTATTTGCTTAGGCCTGGATTTGAAGGGCTTGCGGACATTCTCAGACCATTATCAACTTACAGATGATGAATAGTTTTAATGGCGTAAGTTTTAGCCTGAAATATTGTAACAGGTTATGGATGTCCGGCGTCTACGTCCGCAGATACCCAAACTGTTTCTTTCGTTTTGGATCCATTAGTATACCAACTGGCAGTTCCTTCCTGATCAGGAATAATCATTTTGAAGCGTTTATCAAAGTCAAACTGTTCCTATGTGAATCCTTCTTATGATTTTTAAAGGGCCAGTTGAATTTTCTACGCTGAGGATACTACTGGACTCTAGTCTGAATGCACTGGAAGCTTTCCTTCATTACTTGAAGATATCGGGGGAGTAGACTGCCAAGGCAAGCAAACCTTACATAGCTCTCAACTTTATCAAAAACTCTACGGCGCGTCAATGACGCCAAGATAACTTTTCCGTAATTATTTCAAGATGGGAGTTCCGATACCTTTCTTTAGATTTCCTGAGAATTTGGTAGCCATATGAGATGAATGATGTTCAAGAACAGTCTTTGGCGTTTTTGTATAAATCTACATAATCCAGAGATTCAATGTACGCATGAAAAAGTAAATTCCTGGAATAAAGTCAAACTATTCTATCGCTATTTAATAAATGATACAACAGTTTTGTTTGGATTTACACTAAGATCCTTTTTTGTGTGTTTGTGGGAGGCTTTGAGTACAGAAAAGAGATAAAGTGGTAATGCTTTGCCTTTATGATGATTATTAGATCGTCAGTGTAGGCTTTTGAGTTCTCTAATATGTGCAAATGACTTTGTCAGTCACAACTAGATAGTAAAGAAATACAAAATTGTCAGAAGCAATTTAATGGTGATGGTGCTCAACATACAGCACTAAATACACTTACAATAGCGTGAAATCCACAGTTCTATCATTGACACTCTATAGTGTAAACAGAGGTGGCCCTCGATAATGTAAACAGTGATACCAATACCTTTCTTTAGATTTCCTGAAAATTTGGTGGCCATATGAGATGAATTATGTTCAAGGAACAGTCTCTGGCGTTTTTGTATAAATCTACTTAATCCAGAGATTCAATGTACGCATAAAAAAGTAAATTCCTGGAATAAAGTCAAACAGCACGACATTGGAAATGAAAATGGAGAAAGTGAAGATGAAAGCATCATTAAAATCTTGATTCCCAAATAAAGCGAGGGTATGACAAAGTCTGACCATCATAAGCTTTTGGTCACCTGTACTCTTTACGATTTTGTCAGAATTACAGCCAGCATCGCGTGCGATTCAGAGCTGGTGCTCTCTAAGGCCTGAAGTTATACATTGTATTATTGATCTTCTTCTGCTATGACACCCAAAAGCCAGCGTACTCATCAGGTTTGCATTTCTCAATATGTGGACGATATAGCCTTTTGGGTCGAGTGCATTCCGATCAAGCCTAATCTCACCAAGACTCATGTCATCTTATGTTTTCATTTCAACCTTATCCGGAATATTAAATTTGGTTAAAAAGACCTATCTAATCACTCATCACTCAGCTGTGTCTAGACACCGTTCAGAGATGCGTCTCCATTCTCTTAGTGATCCATCAGAGCATCCCAGGTTGCTAATAATCTACACGCACAAATCTGACGCGCTTGGTGATTGATTGTCGCTTCCTTTCCTTGGATTTTCTGAAACCCCCTTACATAAATAGACTTCGCAGGAAGGAAAAAGTTGGTCCCATCCTAACACGATTTTGGTAAATAAGAGAAAGGATAGCGTAAAGTTACAGTCTCTACTTAAAAAAAACGACAATTGGACAGAAACGTGGAAGAGAGGAATAAAGAACTTATAAGACAATATTTTCCTAACGATGATCCATAGGAAACAAAAAAGATTAATTAGAGAAGAACAAAGAAATAGGTTTGAAGATGACGATTTCGAACTAACGAATAAAGAAGTTGAAAATTTCGTAGAAGAATTGCCTAGCATACAAATATTGAAAGAATGTTGGATATTCGAGGAATCTCGAGGAAATTGGCGAGAATCACAATGGACTCTTCAAAGGGTAGAATGATCGACTGCGGGGGAATCGAACGAGTTATTAATAGAAGTTGTCTACAAGATTCCAGTTTGGTACCAGTGCTTTAACTGGTATTAATGGAAGAATGGTTCCACGAAATGGAACGAATGGCGATACAATCGAGGTAGTATTGAAAGAAAGATGTACTAGAAAGTTTTGCAGACGAACAAATATTATTGAGCTCTGACAGATCTGCAATACAGATTGCAAAGCATGGTCTAAAAAAACCAAACTGTAGAATAACATTGAAAAGACGCAATGTATTCATTTCAAAGCCACTGTACACCAAAAGGAACTACTCATCGAAGTTGTAAACAGCTTAGAGGAAGACGTATGGTTATTTGTGGTAGGAAGTGAGGCATTAGAAAGTAAGTGCTTTGACATATGCATCTTCAGGGCATAATGCCCGCATTTAAATATTACAAATTTAGAGCATAAGACCAGGGGCCTTTTTTATTGTCTATAACTGATGCATGTCGAACTATCACTACGAAATCAATGGAACTATTAGGGTATATTAAACTATCATGGTTGAAAGTTAAGGAAACACATTTAAAAGACACAACTCAGATGCAATACGAATAACAAATAAGAGATCTCTTTCCCTTCCTATTACAAAGGGGAATGAAGGAAAAGATTTTATATTTAGACAGACGATTCAAAGGTTCTGCTGGTATATAAGAACCAAGAAGAGATTTGCAACATAAGAAGGAAATTTAGTCAAGATACTACGGTTTATCAAGCTGAATTAGTAACACTCAAGAGGGTAGCTCAATGGGTCGTTCAAGAGATACATGAAGAGAGAATTTTGCATATTCGAAAGAACTCAAAAGCGATTTTATTGGCTGTAGAATAATTGCAACATAAAAATGAAGTTACGCTTTGGATATATAATGGAGTCAGAATGATGATAGAAAGATGGTAGCGCTAGAATAGGTCAAGGCACGAGAAAACGAAAGAGCTGATCAGCTAGTGAAATCTGCGGATAACGAGATAATGAAAGAACCATGTCAGGTTTTGGAATCAGTAATTAAGAGCGGCGTTCGCTTAGTGATTTGTGATGAGTAGTTACAAGACTGGAGAAGGTATAGTGATGGAAAAAACATGAGACAGTTTGGACTATCTTGGCCTTAATAGAGAGTGAGTTTAGATGTTGACTGGACATGGTCCCTTTAACTCGTATCACCACACATTTAATTTGATAGACGTAAGTTTGTCATTTTCTTTCCCCTTTTTTGACCGAATTGAATGATGTGCGTTGTGCTCTGCAAACAAATATGGCCTATAGGAAGTATGCTTGGTTTAGTCTTAAGTCTCTTCAGTGTCGATTAGTTTACTGAGCGATTGATTTCAACCTCAACACCTCCCAAGTCCTCTGCTTTGCAGGCTCAAAAGGCAATTCGAACATCTCCGAGGAAGTTTTCTGGACAATTCCAACAATTCCAGAATAACCCCATTACCTTTAGATAACAATCTTTAGAGATTCCACCCTCGTCTGCACACATGAACTCGCCACCTTGTTAAGAATAGATAGTGCCTTTTGGTTTTTTTTTATTGTCTCAGTTTTTAACGCAGAGAAGGATGAGCAACCCTGAAAAAACTATTTGATTTTACGAGACAAGTATGTCCTTACCAGATGCTTGGTCAACTTTAAACTAACCAAGACACCTAAATCCATCAATCATGGCGGATCTCACATTCGCTAACACAACTTTTAGCTGTTGAGGATTGCGTGCACCTCAATGTTGGCTGAAGAGGAGATAAATTATAGACAGCCTGGGCATCTCTGTTGGCTAAATCGTTTTTAAAAATTCGATTTTACTAGAAAACGACGCATTCTATGAGAAAAACCTAAGAAAAACTTTTTTATTTCGAAGATATAAAAACTTTTTTAATCTTTCAGTGGCGTAATATTTTCTTTAGCTTAGGGGGCTAACCCACCTCCAATTATCCGCTTCTAATATAGATATGAAACGCAAAACTAAAACGTAAGGTAGTAGATACCTTAGAGTAGTAACACGCATGTAGAAAATTTCTTTCCCATATCTCAACTCGTTCTTGAAATATTGAAAAAAACGAAAGATTTTAAATAAAACTTTAGCACCTCTAGCAGGTTTACCACCCTTAGATGCTATACCCGCACGAGTCAATGTAAATATATACGCAGTGCTCCGAAACTAGTTCTACTTACGCACTTTAATAATTACTTACTTTAATAAAGCAAGAACCCGTTACAGGGTTGACTGGATCTGTAAAATATTATTCCACCTTAAAAACGTCATATCAAGGTTTCCCTTGATCTTCACCGAAACTATTGGTTTATGGAAAAGTTGAAATATAGAAATTACATTTGTTTTTTTTATTTCTCTATCCACCTGTGAAGTTTGGCTAATTGGGTGTGAAACATGCTATATTTACAGTCACTCGCAACGTAAATGATACATCGACTATTCTATTATTAATTTATTTCAAGAAAAAAATTCAAAAGAAATACCAAGCAATATTATTCTAGAATACCTACAGAGGAAATATAAAATAAAAAACATCGCAAAATAATTAATATATAAAATAATAAAAGGTTTAGTAAAGTGTCATAAACTTACAACAGATATATTTCTTTAAAAACGGTTACTAATATTCTGTGGGGCCTCCACCAGATTTTTTACCACCGCTTTAACTCGATTTGGTATAGACTCCACTTGTTTTTCTTTTTAATAGGAGAAGGGTATTTTACTCCACTCTTCTAATACTATCGATACAGCATGTCGACGAACGCGTTTTTTCAATATTGAAATGCCCTATACCATTAATGTCTGGCAACTGTGCAGGAGGTTTCATAACATTTGGGCAGTTGTAAAGGAAGGAAGGAAATCATAATTGGTTCTGCTGCTGGCATGGAAGGCGATAGCTGTTGCATACGGTCAAGGATAGGATAGGATGGTTGACAGCAAGGTTTTGTTTAAAACCCCCTGCCACGTATCCAGCCTGGTGGTCGGTCAGGAGGAAAGATCTGCGTCAGCTTCACCGTGGCTGCTGATGCAAGGCCAACCACGCTGAGCGCGCCCACTCATACTACGAGTACACCGCAACCTTCCATCGCTGGCGCCTCGATCCACTCAGCCTCCGAAGTCTTGTTGGTACCTGAAACAGAAAACAGAATTGTGGCGGGAAAGAGGAGAATGGCTGGAAGGTGTTTAAGATTCTTCTTGGGTTCCCTGGGAATGGGACCGGGGTGAGTTCTCAGGGTGGCGAGAGCGGCGGTTCTGTTCTACTTGATGACCCTTTTCACGAAGCTGCTCCGCAGGAAGTCAAGTTTGGCCTCTATCGCAGGCTTTCCAGCTAGCTCGCAAACCGTTCCGGAGGGGCAGAAGCGATCTAGTCGAAGCAACCGCCTACACAGGGCTCTCTCCTTGCTGCGAAGCGATACGAATGTTTTGCAGGTGTGAATGAGGGTGCGCTGGTGGCATCCGCGGATGCAGCATCGCTTGACTTCTTCGATCCAAGAAGGGGTCTTCGAAAACGTGATACCCAAGTACATGGCGGTGAGAGACAACCGGAGACGGTTGCTCCACTGTTCGAGAGGAACATTGTTGTCCGAGAGGCTCGGTTTTGTGCACAGGTTCGGGTGTTTTTAAAAGCATCACCTGAGTCTTGTCGGGGTTGGGTCTGATCCTCCACGGTTGCGGCAGTAGAAGAGGGCGATGATCGTGACGGATCTGTTCTGAGGTCGTGGGATGTCATGGCAGTAAAAGATAAATAGAAGCGGGGATAAAATGGATCCTTGCTGGAAGACAGCCTTGGGATTATTGACCGCTCGTTCCAAACCTTGTCGAATGCATGTACCTTCTGATGTTTAGAGCTGCGCTGGCGTCCGTCTGGAGTTTTAAAATTGGATCCTGAGTGGACATAGCGGGGCGAAAGCCGCACCGGGTCGAGGGAAGAATGTCGTACGTGGTCACGAGATGCCGTCGACGAGGATTCTCACGAACACCTTGCCCAAGATGCTGAGCAGTACGATGGGGTTATATTAAGAGTGATCGTGCTGGTTTATGTTGGGCTTGGGAATCATGATCACGCGGGCGGTTTTCCAGGAGGCCGGGATGCGGCCGCAGCGAAGATAGCCGTCGGAAGGCTCTCCGGGTCAGAAAGTCCTCACCGGGATGGGACGAAGAATATCCGCGGGCGGCGGTTCTGGGAGAATTCTGACCAGAGTTTTTATCAGAGGGTTGTCGGGAGGCAAGTGGATCTTCTCGAGCAGATTGACGAAGACTTCTGCTTTCTCTTGATGTCCCGTAGTTATCTGGCGGTTGTGTAGAGGGTGGGGGTTGTTTCGCTTACTACAGCCTGTCATGGTTCAAAGCTTGTTTCAGAACAAGCTGTCTATGATCTAGGCTAAAGCAGAGCTCGGACCAGCGCGTTGAGTCGGTTCTACTGCGACTTGATCAGCGGATCACGGGTTCTGGCGAATTCTCTGTAGAGTCGGACAGTTGTAAAGCAGCCATTGCTGTATAAGACGAGGTACGTGTGTAGGATCGTTGTCTTGATAAAACCGGAAACAATCTTCAATACTTAATCGTTGTGCACCGGATATATTTACCACTCCTGCAGAGGACATGCATCCCTAGATCATTAAATGGTAACCTCCATGCTTCACGGTGGGACGTAGATTTTTTTAATTGCAATTCTTCTATGGGTCTTTTTCACACTTTAACTTTACCATCTGAAGCAAAAAGGTTTATTTTATCCATTGCTTTATTTACGTGGCGGGCATTCTTATGAGTTATGAGAAATCAACGGCTCGTTCCTTGCTGTTGTGCCACGTAACCGGGTTTTACCTAAAATTCGCCGTGTTGTTTCAGGATTACACTTCCTTCTTCTTAACTGATTTTCCACCTTTCCCTTTAGATCCAACGCTCATCTGCTTTTGTGAAAATTTTATTTGAAGTGGTCCTTCATTTATTATGCAATCGATTTTCACTTTTGTTCATAATTTTAGCTATTTTGCTTTGACTTTTTCCGTCTTTAAAAAGTTTAATTATTATTAGTTCTTGTTCGTCAATAGTAGTATAACGGCCCATTTTTTTGTTTAACTGGTCATATTGATGTTTTCATTATCAACAGCCCTTAGCAACTAATACTGAATAAGCCTTTTTGCGGAATTAGTGATGTTTTATTTCAAAATATTGTTATCTGTATTCCAGCATTTATTATGCTGTCGTGACAATTTTTTACGGACTACCTGAGTTTTGAAATTTGAAGTTTTTTATTTTTGTTAGCGGTGCAGTCTGTAATACATTCGTCAACAATATCTGTTTGTTTTGACTGTGGCTTAATCTTGTTTTGGTGTCTTTTATTTTCATTATAAATGCGAGATACATAGACTGCATCTTTTATCTTACTTTCTGAGCGACTGTTACATGTACGAGTAATAGTTGTCGCACATAATAATTTGCAGATTATTTTATGTTATTGCGTTGTGTGATAGTTTTATTTAAAGCAACATTTTATAGCTTTTCCAAAATCGGCTTTCTGTTTTTAGTACCTACAACTATTATGTAACTAATTTTACGGAAGAATATTCTAATTTGAAAAATGTTAATGATTAATCGATTATATAAAAACTGAATGTTGTAAAAGCGCAAGTTTTGAAAAATAAAAACCTAATTTATAAACTCATTAAATAAATGCATACAGGCTTGTTTAGCATGCATAATTAACATTTTCCAAGATAGTTATCTCAACGGGCAATGATTTGGCAAAATCAAAAAGAATATTATACAGAATACTGCAAGTTATTTAAGCTTACGCTATTAAACTAAACAAAAACATAAATAAACCCCACCAACATTTTGTTGATTTCTCAAAAAGTAATGAGATTTTTTTGTTTTCTGTAACAAAAGGTCTTGCGTAGGTATCTCTGAAAAGTTGTAGCTACTCCATTGTTAAAGAAATTTATCTAATGTTTCTAGAAACATCGTTATTCCCAAAGGCCGGTGGGGAACTTAGAAAAATAATGTTGTGTGACTTTCCGATACGACGCGTTTGAGTACCCGCGCGTGATGAGTTTCAGGGTCCGCAATTCTTTTGCTTTCCCCCTAAAACCCGTGGTCGTCGTAGACAGTGTGTAGTGTCCGATATCGGTAGATTAATGTTGCACGAACATTGGTGTGTCAGCACTTAATCAGTATTATATAAATTATATTAGCAATTTATCTAATTCCCCGACTATCCGATCAGATTACGATATCGATTACTTCTAGCCAATGCCTAGGCAACCTTTGGATCAGGACGATACTTCTTTCTTTTTTTTGTTGTTTCTTTAAACGCTGAATTCCGAATTACAGAAGTTGTAACAGCTTGAATTCCAGGTTTTACGTCGATTTTGTGAAGGGATTTAGGTTTTTTGGTAGTTTTTCTTCCAACTTCAGTTAGGCAGCGTGGTGGAGAAGGGTTAATAGTAGTCTATGTTAGCTGTTTACCTTCACGTTCTCTTGACGTTAAAGCGTTCTCTGTGTTTGTTATACGTAAATTCGAAATCAGCAAGGTTAATCTAAAGTTATGAAATTATTAATGATGGAATCCCCGCAGAGTGTTTACTGAGAAGTTTCAAATTAAATGAAGTTTTTATTTGTGAAATCGCTTTCATTCTCAACTCACGTGTTGTGGTTTTACTTGATTGATTCGATTATTACGTTAAATAGTTTTTTACTACTCTAATAATAACCAGCTAATTTTATACAAATACAATAATCCATTAATATCATAAAATCAAATTGAATAATTATTATAATTCAACACATCTAAATTATCTAACCCTTGCAGCAATTTCTCTTAATGCGCTCTTGTTCATGTTGACATAATGAAATTAACATGTTCGGATTGGAATTCAAACACAAATTGAGGAATTTGCAATTTTGAATGTTCTCGTTATAACGCTAGTTACATATTCAAAGTTTGACCTAGGTAAAAGTTACGAAGGTAAGTAAACTCGTTCCTTCTATATTGACGGATGAAAACTTCCCCTTACGCCCCTTTCATTATCAAGAAGTTTATTGAAGGAAAAGGAAATTAAACGAAAGTAGCTATTTTCTTCCAAAATCGGCTTGATTAAAATTTGTGGAGACACCACTCTAGATATTTTTGGACACTTTTATAGTCAATTCTTAAAAGTTGTACCTACATAATTTTAAATGATTTGGGGATTAAGCTGGGAAAAAAACTTGAAATGTTAAAAAGTCTTCCATTAGTATATAAATTTGTTGTCGAGTCAGCTGCCTTTTGTAATTTGTTCGGAAGTAATAGCCCTGGAAGGATAATTTTTTGATCCGGATTTGTTACAAAAGAATGCAATCGAAAATCCTGTTGGGTGTAGAGAGTAGAGAGGACCATATACGTTGCCGGATAGATTCATTTGTCAGAGACCGCGGTCGAAGCCCCAAACCCGACTCTTCCTCGCGACTAATGCGAGTGATTGCAGTATCCGGGATGTCTCCCTCGTGAGAATTACCTATAGCCTCCTCGCTCGCTCCCGCAGGACGTCACAATCACAGCTCATTTCCAGCTTTCGTTCATTTCATCCTGCCCAAATTGAGAGAGAGGGAGCTTTCTTTTAGAAAATCCATAAGTTTGTGACGTTGACGAGGATGTATAAATGTGTATTTTTACCTACAAGCATTACGATCAGTCATAAAACACTTTCAAATGGAAGTGTAGATACGGGTAGAAGAAGCGTAAAAGTCTATAAAATTTACTGTTTGCTTTTATAACTTCGGTGACAGATTAGAGACCATTGTTAAAAGTATCTCTGAGCGGCGCGACTTAACCGGCTTACCTCCATAATAAAAGAGACGTATCTCCTGCGAGCAGGTAGCCGGATCAACAGAGGAATTACAGTTCCAAATAGAAATTCTACTTCTAGAACGAATTTTGAATGACAATTAAATTCTTTTGCATATTCTCTCTCTCGATTTCAGCATAAAATCTGCTGCATAAGAATCATAAACTTCGGATATGTCTACATGTTCACCAATCCGCGAAATTGAGTTTTCTTTAGTTTGTACTCGTATAACTTGACTTTGACAGCGAACACATTTTAGTGTCGTATGTTGGTTTTGAGATTCGCCCTATGCGAAATGGTTCGACGCAATATATTTGCAAACCCGGTTCCAATTTCCGGAAGGTTGCGACTATCACAGAATGGAGGAACTTCCGATTGTGCTTTATAAGAGCAGAGGGGCGAGACAGATGACGACGATAGGAGCAGCAGCAGCAGCAGCAGCGGTGCGGCGTTCTTTCTACTGGTTCAAGGAAATAGAAATATCGTTACACGATGAGGTGGAAAGAATAAGCGGGTATTATCGCATCCCTTGCTGACATCAACTGGGCTAAAGAAAAACTAAACAAGTTCTGAAGTTTTCTACAGCTTTTGGCGTTGGTTAGTAAAAAAACACGAACGCCAAAAGAAATTAAACGAGTAAAAACCGCGCGAGGGAGACGCGAAAGTTTTCTAAATTAATTCGAAGTGAATTGGTGGTATAAAGGAAGCAAGAAAATAGTTTTCTGAGGTTTTATATCTTTTAAATTGAGGGAATTAGCATTCACTTCATCGACTGCAGTGTAGGAAGTAAGCTGGAGACGTGAATAAAAAAAGGATTTATTAATTGTTGTGAAGAATTTCTTTTCTTGTAGCAATTAGATGGTTTAAGATCTATTTTACTGTTTACATGCTGCTTTCGACGGTGTCGTCGAAATAAAGGGATGGCAATAAATGAATTTTTATATGTATTACTATGCTATAAAATCGACTCTCTCGGGTTTGAATTTGTGCTTGCACATAAATTGCTTTTAGTGGTGCATTCTTGAAATAGACTCCGTCGAGAACAAGTTTTGTAAAAAAGCATGGTTTGCAAGGCAAGCATACACACAGAGGGATAAAGCGTAGCGGCATCACGAGGACGAGCGCATCGAAACGGTTCGTTAACCGCGACAGAGATTTCAGGTTACCGATCAATCATAGGACACTTCAACCACCTTTTTCTCGTAAACCCACTCACATTATTGGGTTTGATAGTCGACGCATTCACCGCAATTGGAACAAATAATGGTATTACGCGTGCGTCAGCGCGCGCGGAAATAATTTCGAAAGTTTTCTGTTCATCCAAAACTTTTTTCAGTTCCGAATTGTTTTTAAGTTCAGACGGGAGAGCTTAAATGTGGATAGTAAGAGATTTGTAACATAAATAATGCATTTGATATTGAATTAAAGTTCCATCCATCACTGAGAATTAAGGAGATTGCGTGCCGAGGAGGGCAAGCGTATTCAACTAAAGCAATTGCGGATAATAACAGATGACATGCACGCTAAGGATGATGTGTTGAACATGTTGTGTAAACATATTAAAGCTGTTTTGCATAAATAATTTATTTTCACTTGTAGGCAGAGATACATATTTTAGACTTTGTTGGCGCATCGCTATTACACATCCAGGAAGTGCAAGATATGAGTATTAACGAGTTATTAAACAATTAACATCGTGTTGGATATAAAAGTTTCCATGAAGCTTTGATAAGTATGGATGCAGGGATTATTGTGTCGTTAAACTTTGATTGGGTCAATAAATTGACCACCACCTCTGTTCATTTAGAAAATACATCAAACTTGGGAGTTAATCCCAGACAAGCATTAATCAAACAGACTGGATTTACAAATTTGAAACGCAGGATTAACGCTTTATTTAAATACCAATTAATTTTTTTCCTAATAATTTAATCGTTTTTTAGTTATTAAATCTTTTGTACCTTTTTTTATTTTACTGTCTATGTACATGCCACTCTATTCAACTTTAAAAATTAATGTGCATTCTTCTTATGCGTTCTTTCGACTTTAATGGTTTCAAAGATACTTATCGATATTGAACAAGTTTCTTGCGTATTAGTTACTAAATTTAATTAAAAAGATTATCTAGAAAGCAGTAATGGAAGTTCACCAGGAATTTTCTGAATACTCTGTTGTCTATTGCTTCTTAATTATCACTCAAATATCTTTAAAAAAAGTCATGATAACTGTATATATAAAAAAGTTTTCACGTTCAGACTTCACTATAAGGATAAAAACGGAGATTGAGAATCCTACTGCTTCATAGCAGCCTACAGAAACTTGAAATGTATGTAAATCTTTGCACGATAGTTATAAGAAATACATAGACAGAGTAACAAAGAAGATTGAAAGAGTATACTCATAGACAAAGGAATGGAGAATGCAATACAAATAAATTAAAACAAAGTAAACGAAAAGAGTCATATCAACATCACTCAGAACTGCGGAGCTAGTCTCGACCAAAGTTCTGCAAAATGCGTCAGGCTTTTATAGAACTCCAATTCTTTGTTAACTAAAGCACGCGTACAAGTATACCCTTGTATGGATCATTTGGATAATTTACGTAAACTTTATTCCTACTTTTTCCTTTACCGTGCCATTCCTTCTTCCGTCACTATCTCTTTTACTTAACTATTTCATATTTACAGCTTGTAGTTTAGTTTTCAGTGTGTCTGTCAATACTCAGCTCTCACTGACGAATGTGAGCTGGTCGGTGAACTGTCCGTTCATTTTTGCGTTTCCAATTACCACTACTTCTGTTTTACTTCTATTTGTTTTAGATTTTTCTCTTTCTTTAGGTTATCATCATCATCAAAGGTTGTCTGTGTTTTAACAGGTTCTTCCTAGGGACTTCTCCACACTGTGCTCTCCTGTGATCTCTTCATACCAGCATATCCCTCTCCGTCCTTTTTCAGCTCGTCCGTCATCTTTAACCTTCTCTTTCCTCTTCTTTTTTCCTCCGACAAAACCCTCTAAGACGTCTTTCATTAAGCAAATCCTCCACAGTACATGTCTTATCCAGTTTTTTTCCTTTTGTTTGCAACATCCAATAGTTCCCTTCGTTCCCCTACGCTCTTCGAAACTTCCTCATTCATTTCATACCTAATAGTCTTCTCCAAAACCACATCTCAGAAGCAGCAATCTTTCCTTTGTCTTTCTTCAGAAATGTCCATGTCCCACTTCCGTACAGAAATACACCCCACATAAAGCACCTCGCCAACATTTTCCTGAGATGTAAATCGACATTACCTGCCATTATTCTCCCATTTCTTCGAAAAAGCTTTCTTGCCCATTGCAATCCCCGTTTTTATTTCATTCTCACTTCTCCAGCTCGTTGTTAGTTTTACACCCAAATACTTATACCTGTCCACTTATTCAATTCTTTCTCCGTCTATATTTACCATCATACCTTCCTCCCCTCCAATCTTCATTACCTTTGTTTTCTTTATGTTTGTGCTCAGCCCGAACTCATTTCTTATTCTTGCAGGTGTTGGAGCATGCTTTCCAGCTTCTTCGTGGTTTCGGCAAGCAATATCATGTCGTCCGCAAAGCTTATACTTACTATTCTTCATCCTCCCACTTTCACTCCTTTTTCCTTTCACCATCAAGGCTCGATCATATACTATATGTTAAAGAGCGTGGCCATATTGGGCATCCTTGTCTTATGCCTCTTCCGATGTTGAATCACAACCCGTTCTTTTATCTCTCAAGCTGATGACCGCTTCCTGATTTCAACATAAACTTGCTATGAGCCTTCGTGCTTTTCAATCCACCCCTTTTTCTTCTAATATCCTCATCAGCTTTTCTCAGCGAACGCAGTCGAAAGTCTTTTCAAGATCAACAAAACAGATACTCAGTCTTCTTCCCTTCTCAAGATATTTCCCTCCAATCGTACGTACTACACCTATTGCATTTCTTGCACCCATTCCTTTTCTAAATCCATACTGCTCTTCTGCTACGTTGTCTTCCATCTTTTTAGTTAGCCTTTTATTTAGTACCCTCAACATTATCTTTGCTGCATGTGTGGTCAGACTTATCGTGCAGTGTTCTTCGCATTTTTTGTATACTTCTTCTTGGGTATAGGAATGATTTCCGACCGTAGAAAATCTTTTGGCCTTTGTGCACTCTTGTAAATCGTATCGCAGAGCGATATGACTTCCTTCAAACGTTCTCTTTGCAAGCACTTTATCAGGTCAACTGGTATTCCGTTAACTCCCTTTGCCTTACCTTCTTTCATCTCCTTTATTGCTGCCACCACTCCACTTCCGTTTTTAAAATGCCTTCTTCCATGTTATCCTCCTGCAACAATCGGTCACCCAATCAGAGTGTTTTCGTCTGATAACGGTGGCGAGTTTAACAATCAAGAGATCAGGGATATTCTAAGTACTACCGGAGCGACACGGAGATTAACGACTCCCAACAAAATGGCAGCAGTGAACGAAAGAATCGCGCAGTTGTTGAGTTGGCTAGAACACCTAAGTATTCTAATAAAGAAATTAACTTTCCAGCTGCAATG
>VTPC01001731.1:65417-93547 GCA_011009095.1 Ignelater luminosus
CATCTTCTAAGCAGGGCCGGCCGCAGCATTCAGTGTGCCCTTGGACAACTTTAGTTTTTTTTTGACGTTTAGCACTTTACACCAACCAATGGTAAAAAATCATAATATTCAAAGTAAGCGAAAGAGAAATTTTAAAAAGCATTTTTCGTGTAAAGCGGCCTTACATTTGATACCTTTCTTATTTTTTGTTGTTGAGAGGCACAATGCACACCACGTTCGGTTTTCTTGAAAGAGATATGGCCGACATTGTCATGTCTGTTACCCGATGTTGTTTTCTCCCTTTATGAAAGAGTGTCGTGATCTGGTGTGTCCGAAACTTATTCTCTCACTTTACGATCGAGTAGTCAAGCATTCTAACAGAGACATCTAGGCCCCAAATGAACAGAGGTCAACACAATTTTTTGACTCAAGCTTGCTCCATAATAATCTTTTTCTTAAACCAACGATCAGCTTTTCGTTTATCTTGATTTTACAACACTTGGAGTAAGCAGCTGAGTTGTTTTCTTTAATAGACGTTCACTTTACGTCTTGGTTAATCACTCGTTTCAAGGTTTCTCTTGATCTGCAGAGCCATCAGTTTCGTTTTTGGCTATGGCTACGGTAAGACGAGTCACTCAGCTCGCGGTTTGTCGGCAACAGAGGAGACTTCAGTATATCGTTTAATAGTGCAATAAAAAAAAGTTTTGTGTAGCCTTTTGATTTTGCAACAATTTAAAAATTGTTTATGTATGATCACACTTGTGTATATTTACTCAATAACTGCGACAGGCTGGCTCGGATTATTTATCGATAACACAGAGAACAAACTTACAATTTTATCGACATTTGCATTACATTCAGAGCCTTCTGGAAGAAGCTTGGAGTTATTTCAAAAACGTAGTTTTGGAGGCAGCGAGGGAGGTGTGCGGCAAAATAAAGTGTGGAGGAAAAATGTGAAAGTTACAAAATGGTGGAGCGAGAAATTAAAAAAATGAAGTAAAGAAAAAGAAAAGATTTTAAAAAATGTACCCCAGCAATAAATCAACAGCGACATATCAATTTTACAGAGGATCAAAGTAAGAAGCTGGGTAAAAGAAACAAAACGTGCAGAGTGGGAGAAGTTTGGCACGTTTCTGGAAAAGAACTTTAGTGAAAATCAAAACCTGTTCTATAAAACTCTAAAAAGGATGAGACACCCTAAAGAGTGCCCTATTAAGTATATACTAAACAAAGAAGGCAAAGTGCTTAAAGATGAAAAAGGTGTTATGGGACGTTGGAAGGAATACTTCTTGGAACTTCTCAACGCTCACTGATGTTCAAGCTGGAAATAGAGAGGATCCCGACGACCTAGGATAGATTTCTAGAACATAGCTTACTGCTGCCTTGAAAAAAGTGAAATTGGGCAAAGCAGCAGGGTATGATGTAGTGGTACCAGAGATTTTGAGGTATATAGGGGAAGCCGGTAAAAATTTTCTGCTCCATCTAGTAAATTTCGGCTGGAGAACAGCAAAAATACCTAAGAATTGGAAGGTCGCTGTTATAATCCCAATCTTTAAAAAAGGAGACAACCGTAATTGCCAGAACCACTGGGGAATTCCCTACTTAGCTTACCCCGAAAGACCTATTCACGGATATTATCAAAGAGACTGGCCAAGAAAGTAGAATCCCTTTTCGAATGGGAGAGAGGTGCACGCCTGTTTCATAGACCTCGCAAAAGCTTTCGACAGCATCTAGTGGCCAGAACGGTTGAATGTATTCCGAGAGAGAGGCGTGGAGGAGATCCTCATCAAAGTTTGCAGGAACTGTGTAAGAACTGGAAATGCCACCCCAGGAGAATTCCTCACCACTTCGTAGGTAATGCAACGTGATATAATCAGTCCCTACCGCTTTATCATCCTTATAGATGATATGATAAAGGAATACAAAAGAACGATGCACCCTTTCAAGGTAGGAAACTAGCAGTTGAACCCAGTAAAGGTGTCAGTGCTTGCTTATGCGGACGACGTTGTGCTTCTCGCGCGTTCGGCTAAAGCGCTGCAAGCAAACTTAGACACCTAGGTGTCAAAATTGCAAAGTAGAAGACTGCGGATGGATACCTTCAAAACTGAGATCATGGTTATCAACCGAGATCAAACCCAGCACAGGATATTCGAACTTAAGCAGGTCGAGGAATTTAAGTACCTTGGAGCGGTAAACTTTCTAAATTGTAACTTTCTTTATCTCTGTGCATTTATCAAAAGCACAAGCAGGTCAAAAGGTTTCTCGATTTACGTTTTTTATTCAAAAAATCAAGTCGCGCACTCGGGTTTTGGTTTCCGCCTAACCTTGAGTTTTTTAAAATTTGTTCCAAATATATTTAGAGTTGTCTGACCCTATCGACTGTATTGGTTCTTTTTAATTCACTAGACGGGGATTTAGATTTTTCTCTGTAATGCAACTTTTAATCTTGGCCAATGCTACCATAATTAGTTCTCATATAGCCACCGACCCTTCTCTTTCTTACATATAATAAAAAAGGAGGATTTATCAAATTTTAGTATAAAATCAGAAATTCCTTGTATTAAACTAGAGAACGTCAGCTTCTCAATGACTCTTGAATAAGCCACTATTAGAATTACCATTCATATTATTTCATTTTAACGAGCTGCAATAACTATCATGGTCGTATGAAAAAGTAATTACTATCACACTGTTGCAGCTCTCGATTTACGATTTATAGTGCATTTCCGTATTTATGGGAGATAAAATTCGAACACGGTCTAAACTTTATTAATTTTCATCGATAATCTCATTCTTCACTCTAAATTACATTTCAGTTATTGATTAATCTCTATAGAGAGAGGGACATTGTTAAAATAAATTTCTCACGCCTCTTGAAACCCGCATACTTGATAATTATCTGGGAACTGTGAAAGTATTGAATTCTGTTTTAATGCAGCATCAGCGTAAAGACATGCCTTTTCTCTTTAAAAGTATTAAATGGAAGTTCTTTTAATCCCTCTCTTTCTCCTAATTTTTAAGATTTAATTTTTAGCAAGTTTTATAATGTTTCTCGACCTTTGAAAATAGAATTTTTTTTCTTGGCAAAGAAAAAAATAAGTGATTTTCCTACAAAAACAAACATTTGCAGCATCGAGATTGCTTTGAAGATGAAGACGACCTTCCAGGGAAGTTGTAAACTTTACTTTTCGCAGTACTAGAAGACTTATACATGTTATGTGCGCTTGAAATTGCCGGCCACCCAAACCGTTTGCAAGACGCTTCAGGCTATACCACCGTGTCAGAAATAATACGATGCGTGCTGCTACAGACTTCAAAGCCTGTGCACTGATCTGTAGGTTCTTGTATATAGTGTATACTGAAGTTGTATGATAAAACACAACATGCCTAGAAACTGAATTATAATAGCATACACATACACAAAGTTTGAATCTTAAAGTGATGTACATGTTTTGAATGATAATTATTTTAAATTAGGTTTGTTTTCTTACACAAATATTTGTGTAGGTTTAAAAGAAAATTTTATTAGTTGGTACTCACGAGACAAATACTACTCACAAGGTTAGAATTGGCTATTGTGGGTAAAGCGAGAAGGAACAATTAGATTTGAATATAACCAAAGCTATTCAATTTATAGCTTGGTAGTTATTTGGAATATTCATATTTGAATGTATCTAGTTAGACCTCTAGGCGAAATAAATATTGTAATATAATCCTACCTCTGCAATATAAACTGATTTAATTTTTTTTTACAATATTTTCTGTTGTTTTGAGTTACACTGAACGTAGAAAATATATTTTCTTTTATTCTTGACTAAATATGTCTTTTGCCTAGAAATGTTGTCTTGTGCACGTTTAGTTGTTACAAGTCAAATTTTACTCATTTTATTTATTTAATACGTGAACTGTTTGAAACCGAGTTCTTTAAAATGGTTTTTAAAAATTTATTTTGATGTTTGGAGAGAATATAAATTATGAAGCATACCTTGAGGTAAAAACAATACAATGACGTCTTTCTTATGTAGAGTTTGTTAAAAATTAAATTTCAGTGAAAGAAATTTTCCTTTAACCACAGTTAGAATTAGGTTTTATGTTTTAAGGCATAAACACAACTTCCAGAATTTTCGTGAGCCAATTTAGAGCCATATAACAAGTTATCGCATGCACTACACCGTTCAGTAACAAAGAAACGCCTTAAGAGGTCCATTTTGTTCCACGAAATATTACCAGGTTTTAGGAGTGAATATACTAAATCTGTAGATACTTAACAATAACAGCAATATCTTTCACTTTACTTTGTGAATAATTAAAACTCTTTTGCTTACTTAGCTGTTGATCTCTGGTGAGTTTTATGGTTCAATATTATTTTTGTGCCGGCATAAACTCATTTTGTAGGTTTGTGTTATCAAAACACGCCTTTTTAAATTATTATTCAAGAGATTGCAGGCTTTATTATTTTTTGTGTATCTTACAAAGAGTCAATATTGACTTTTATGGGTGTCTGAGATGAAAATTTGATCGTTGAATGGCAAACAGAGTTGGGGAGGAGAGGGCGTATCTTCTTGGAGAATAACGTGCCAAAAATCTTTCGTGACTGTGTGTCGCTAGTTTCACGATAATTGCCAGTTACACAACATTGAAGAAGCACTTATTTCACAACTGATAAAAAATTCGAGTAATAGTCCATCTCCCATCACAAAACGACGAAGATATAGAGCAGCAAGGCGAGCAAAACGAAAAACATTGCGTGAATTGATTTTACAAAAAAGCCGAATTATCAAAGATTTAAAACTGAAGTTTAAACGCGTACAAGATTTGAACAAATTCGATTTGTGCTTGAGGTTAAATTTTCTGAATGAAATGTTCGAGAAGTTTGAGAATTGTAACCTGTTATCGACAAACAGAAAACAAAGCAATCTAAAATTGAAACACAAACGCTCATTCCATAGCCCAAAAGTAACTATCTGGGCTGTAATACCTTAGTTTGGTGTCGTAGGGCCGAATTCCTTTGAAGACTCCAGAAACTGTGTATCTGTCTTCAATGTTGGGTTTCGATTGTTGAAAAATACCCGGTAACTTCTTGATCTTGCCCGGCAGACTTAAGAGGCCCAAACAGACCGAGAAGTCAAAAAATTCCGGCGGCTTAACAGGCACATATGGGGCCCGACAGACGCGAAAGATGCAAATGGGCCGATAGACCCGAGAGACCCAAGGGTCGAGAAGGCCCGACAGGCCCGAACGGATCGACAGACACGAGATATACAAACGGGGAGATACACCCGAGAGACCCGAAGGGCCGAGAAGTCCAAAAGTCCCGATAGGCCCGGACGAATCGACAGACCCGTATGGCCCAACAGACGCAAGATATGCCAACGGCCCGATAGATCCGAGAAACCCGAAGGGCCAAGAAGACCAAAAACCCCAATAGTCCCGAACGGCCTGACAGATGCGTATGGCCCGACAGGCTCTAACAGCTCGACAAGCCTGACAAGATCGAACGGCCTGATTGACCGGACGTAGTCCCGAAATACTGATACATCTTTAAACTGAGGCCCCGGCCTGACCCGAATCCGAGCTTCGGCTCAGGCCGCAGAAAGGTCCGACTAAAAAATCCGACCTGTGAAGGCCTCTAACCGTAAGCTGCTTTAAACATTGTCAGTGGCTCTTCAAGCATGCAGGTAGTTTGGTGTAGGTTTTTTGAGAATTTCAATGACCTTTTAAATAGTTTTCGACAATTTGTTATCAAGGGTGACGACTGCAGCAGTAGGTGGTGCTAGTTAGTGGGTAGTGCCGATGTCGTGTGGGCATAGTTTGGTGTTGGTTCAGTTGCGGATGGTAGATAGGTATCGAATGAGTTGTCCGTGGTGTAGTGGTAGCAATTGTAGTGAAGAATTCAGTTTTGTATGGCATCCACGATAGAAACGATGCAATCGAAACGATCATTTGTATGCTCATGATGCGGCGAAAAAGGCCATTATTAGTTTTTCATACTTGGTGGTGGTACGGCAGAAAAGAAATTCACTCACCTTTTTTCAAGAACACACTTCCACATACGTGGTAGCGTGAAATGGCAGCAGTAATGGAAAGAGTCTTCACACTTCGCATTTTGAGAAGAGTTTAGAAAAGAAAGACCCCAAAAGAGCAGGCAAAGAGGTATACACCAGACGCCACAGGGTAAAGACGTCCGTCGAGCAACGCTATATTGGGAGAACTCGCTGAACTCGGGTGCCCACGCCTCTAATCATACTGTCAGCACTCCTAAACCCGACGAAACGATCGACCCCCAGGTCGCCTTAATCAGTTTGCAGAACCGAATTAACGTAGAGAATTTGAAACTGAAGCTCTATAAGCTTCAGCTGGTACAAGATGTGAACGAATCCGATTTCAATTTGAAGTTGTTTTATGAACAGAATGTTCGAGAAATTTGAAAGTCAACCAGAAGGATGCCGTTATTGGACAGGAAATAATGTAAGGTCTTTTCAAAACTACAGAGGTCCGTAATTTTATAAGGATGCAATACAGATACTTGGTTTCAGCAAGGCAGTACCACTTACGTTTGCTTCAAATGAAATAATTGGAGCTTTACGTGAACTGTTTCCGGAAAAAGTGTTTGAAAGAGAACACTGAACAAGAAATGAAACGCATTTCAAGGAATATATTTTGATGAGTTGGATGATTTGATTTTTAAAAATTAATTTCTCAGGTTTGTAGATTGCATTTATTTTAATAGAAAAAATGTAGGTAGTATGTACGTAAAGCATACTTTGACTGTTTGAAATGTAAAAGTTCTTTTTGAGACACCTATCATGTGGTACGTTTTTTTAATTTCTCATATTAGTAAATTCCAGTGATTCGAGCAGGATGAAGCTCGCACTTTGATCACTTCTATTAAATGAATAAAATTTATCTATTTGTAATGTTTAGAATGTTTAGAAATGCGATTTTATGTTGCGGACACTTCTGCTAGGAAATCCTCGCTTTATCACTTGTTCTCTTTATACAAGCTGTGCAAACGAAGGATGACGAGGGCTATATAACATTAATGTCTGCCCATTTGTCTAGAATAGACTTTTAAAACAGTGACTTATGTATACTAAGCAACAAAATAAATTGGACACTTTTTTCTATTGTGTACAATTATTTTGAGTGAACATAATGACCGCTTTCTTCAAAAAGGGTAAATGACTATTTTATTCACTCAAAATAATTTTGTGCAATAGCCTGTTTTTTCATGGGAGTAGAAGAAAGTGTCTAATTTATTTTGCGACTTAGTTTACATAGTATGTTAGGAAATCTGTAAAATCTCGATGTGACGTCGAGACAAAATATTTTCATAAACTTACGTAAAACAAGAATTAAGAATTCTTAAAGAATTTCAAGCACTTCCAAACAAATCTCGAGATGATATTAGTCATAAAATGTCTGAAATTACAAAGTTATTAACAGAACGAGGTGGTATAAACGCTTTTAACGATAGTGGTCATCATTATTAAACAAGAACAAAAATTTAACTTTTATAGCTCTTGTTACAAATTTCATCTTCTTTTCGTGCTGTTAGTTCCACTTCCTAAAGTTAATGCGTTAAATTAAGTTTTATAGCGGGGCAATAATTAATTTCCTCAAATTTTAGTAGGTACCTAGGAGCGTTCGTTAAGTACTTCTGAAATTTTGCTTTAAAGTGGATGTAAACGAATTAGAACTCATCTTTCATAATATATTTCCCCTACTACTACAACCCGGTAAGCGATCGTGGTGTAAAATCTTTCATTAGGAGTGTTTCAGTGTTCCTCGCCCACGTAATCTGGTCGACGCCGAGATGTATCTACACTTTCGAATAATTAAGTCGCTTGACTGCGCCCTTCCTGTCTTTAATCTTCGTCGCTTAAAAGATTGATGTCTCAGTTTTCAAATAAATTTCGAAGAGTGCACACATTTTTCTATTAAAAAATTACGAGAGCTATCTGCTTGAATTTACATAAACATTCCCTATCCATTTGCATTTTAGAAAGTGGGTAATTCAAAATGGGTGTGCATAATTTAAATCTGTACACTGTCACACTATTAGTAGTACGGGGTATAATAAAAAACACATGAAATATTAGGTAATTGTGTAGGATCGAACAAAAAGTTTATTCAGGAATAATTACACGCTTCAGTACTAAACATCGAATGTTTAAGAATAAATTTGGACCCACACCTTGTGGCCCGCAGTTTTTTTACAAAATAAACAAAGGATAATGATGTACCGTCAAAGCCTTTTAAGGAAGTGTTTCAAAATCCCTTTGCATCAGGGACAAGCTTAACAGTGTATTATAAAAGGCATTACTTCTAAACAGTTTGAAGCAAGAAAAGCGATTAATCAACGCTGGCAGCTTGATAAACGACTCTTAAGTATATGCTAAGCTTAAATATGCACTATTTTGTAAACACAGCCGCTAAAGCTTTCTAGAATTCTTCTATTAAGTTAGCTATAGGCAAACAGCTACTACATCACTTTGGAAATTTTTATATGTAGATCAACAACATCCATCCCAACTTCTATGGAAACGAATCCTTTTATATTCCAAACTATGCCCATGAAGTAATTACAAGAGTTTGTGGAAGATCAAAGAAATTGCTTTGTTTCAATAGATATTACATTCAAGTTACCGAATAGCATGCAAAATTTTACATTTATATTCAACTTGGATTCCTGGTTTATCGTTTTAACCTACTCACAGAGGCATAGCATATGCCTGAAGGGCAAAAGCTCAATACTCAAACAGCAGATACATCTATAACGTATTTGCTGTAAAGTTTATTTACAATCTTGTATACCCCACTGCTATGTAGACGTACACACACATACAAATATACACTACGTACAAACTTTATACGTAATAAATTTAAGTCAAGACCGTGTTTATATCATACTAGAGAGCAAAGTTAACTTCCTTGAACTGGTTTTTCACAAAAACACAAAACAAAAGAGTTTACAGTAACATAAAATAAATTAGAAATTTAATAAATTTTGTTTGTCCATTTGTGAATACTTCCAGAAAAATGATGATGATGTAACATCGTTGCGGGAATGTGCGTGCTTTCCTTTGGGAAAACAGTTCTAACCTTTCCTCAGATTAGTTAAACTATTAATTGGTCTTGCTCCTACAAGTATAACATTTATACATTTGGGAACTGTTTCATTTAAAACATCTAATTGGCACATCAACTTAATATACATGAATCCAAACTAACTTAATTTAATTTAGCACATGTTAACTGGCATTTCGATACATCAAAACAAATCAAGGCTAATTTCCATTATAGATTTTGACATAAATACATATATAACTCGACGTGTGAAAACAGGAGATTCAAATAAAAAGCGTAGTATTTAGAAAAAAAAAAAAATAAAAAAGGATCACATTATGATTGATGACCTCATCTTTATCGTAGTGTTAACAAATGATACGGATAAAATCCGTTGATGACATCTGGAAGAATAATCAATCTCTGTTAATTATTCATTGCAATCGCATCATTAGTCATGAGTGTAATGTGTTTATATGTGTGTGCGCGAAAGCTTTAAGATAAAAAGCCTGTGATTGTGTCCCCTTTGAAAAAAATGCAAAAAATCCGAATTTGCCATTTAAAACCAACCTAGATATTTACGTAGACAATAAATTGCTTTATTTTCAAGTGACGATAATAATTTACTTAAAAGGTAATAAAATATCTTAACTATGAAACTTTCTTAAGATATTTTCATATTAAAAATTCATCAAGTAATTTACAAGTTCGAAAACTAGACTTTTAAAGTTTGAAGGAAAACGTATAAACGAGTAGTTAGTTTTCGACTCTTGGTATTTGGAGTATCTCCAGAATCTAATTGGTCACCTGCGAATCGCCAGAAGAATCCTGAGTACATGGGAGTACATACTAACCACCTTCTTGGACGTAGAAAAAAAAGTTTCTTGGGGTCGATGTTTCTTCGCAATTTGTCCAAACAATACGCAGCTTCTTTATCCATCGCCATCATCAAATGCAAATGAATCAACAACTATCTTGTATCTACACTCCTCGAGCTGGCCTCACACAAGGATTCACACACTCTCTACTCTCCTTCATCTTCTTTTACCACCAGAAAGAGCCTTTACTCTGACTCAATTTCCTTTTCGACACCATTATCTTTCTCTGTCATCGCTTCTAAGACTATGAACTGGAAACCTGGCTTCAGCAGCAGTGAAAGATCAGGCCGAATCTCAACAAGACCTACTTGATTCTTTTTAGACATACCTACAAGTTCCAAAGAGAAAGTTCTCCGAGAACAGTAGTTGCCTTGAACTACGGGGCAGCCATATGTATCACATTTTCAAGACCTTTTCTTGGGCACAAGAGATTTAGCGATACTGTAACATTGTCCGTCTCACGATGCCACAAGCGCACTCTTATCCACACTTATAGAAACTTATTTCGTCAAGATCCGTCTTGGAATCGCTGGGTAGGAGGGAACCATTTGTGGAAGCTTACTTTCTCTGAATCTGCTTTAGTTTTCCTGGGAGCTTTAAGAGTTGCCCGGAGTACCTTAAAGACACACCCCGTCGCCAATAATACGAAGTGTCGTGCTGTATTTATAAAATTTTATAGGAGAACAGTTCTTTGTATGGTCACTATATTATAACCAATTGGTTTTCTGTGCGATTTTGATAGCGAGATATAGAAATACTTACACAATCATATCTCAGACCACAGATTGAAACAAACTTTCTTATATCTGTGAGGTTTGTCTGCCACAGCATTTGAGATACGCCGCTATCTAAGTTTCCCACTGGTCCACTACTAAACCAGTCTGTGATCTGACACTTCGTGAAAATCAAGACCTCACACCATTTAGTGATATAATCCAAAAACTTGACACTTCCCTCAGTATCAACAAATCAAAAAAAACTCAACACCTTCTCGTTACTCTTCTCGTACGTGCCCCTGGCATATCCCCAAACCTCTAGAGTATAGGTCATACTTGAGAATATCAAAGAGACAATCCACATCCCGCAGACCCCATTTAGCATTTCCAAAACCCGTGCTTGGAACCTTCAAACAAGTCAGCTGTTTTGTTGGACTCTTCCTGCTTCAAATACAAGCACATCACCAAGATGCCAGACGCCATCATCTATAACTTCAGCTTAGTATAAGATGGATTCTGATTAACCCAGTGACCGGCCGTTATTTTTCCCGCACCAACCAAGCTAGACATCGCGTGTTTTCCTTTCATCATCATGACATTCAGTGTCTGTCGCGCAGTGTTCTTTCTCCAAAATCAAATTTTCCTTGAAAGGTCGGGCTCTGCTGATCACCCTAACTACACTAAACTGGGAAGATAAATGAATTAGAAACTGTGGCACTTACCATGTGGGAAACCAAAATGATGCATTTTATATCAAAACCTATGCTTCTCTAACCGTAGATGTTGGTTTTCCAACATTAGTGCCTTGTTTGAAGTGAAACGCTGTACAATACATCCAAGATAGAAACCATTTTTATAGATCCCAACAGCAATTAGGACGTTCTTCGCCTGTCTACGTAATTATTGAGTAATGTTTGAGTAACAAATGATAACAATGAGTTTGTTCAGCAAATTAGATCTGGAATGATTAGATCCATTATTGCAAAAACTGATAACTTAAAGGAAAGGTGAGAAGATTAGTGCTGGAGTCTTAAGAAAGGATTATGACAAGAATACGTGTCTAATACTGACATGAGACTACTTGCGCTAATTATTGAGAAGCGTAGAGTCAGTTCTGTTCCATACCACGTATTAAAACGTAAAATGAACATCAGCGAAATAACCAACGTGCTTGCGGAGCTCTTTTGAAACTAGATCCTGATCCCTACACCGCACCGTCTATTATTGAATGCTAACTCGCTTATCTTCCATAAATTAGATGTGGAGCAGCGATCTAGTCAACTGTAATGAAGCGGTGTTTGAATGGCAACCGTTATCATACCAGCGCGAAATTCGTAAGAAACGATCTGTTATTGACACATTAGTCGACTTAGAACAGCGTATGATTGTTATTTCTTCCCTATTTAAATGATCCCTTCGACATCACGCAGTGTTACGGTATCCTTAACCACTTGAGCAGTTAGGGGATACAAGTTATCCTGGCGACGGAAGTTTTGGTTTGAGTTGGCTTGGTGTTAAGCCAATTGTGCACCGCAGCGGCGAGATTCTGACGCAACTTCGCTGCCATCAATCTTTCCATTCGTAGGATTGTGTAGGAAAGAATCTGTTATCGACATGTTAGTTGAGTTAGAACATGCATCTTAAGTCCATCTAACAAATCAACAGCATATTATTGCTATTTCTTATTTAGTGCTATGGTATCCTAAACCTCTTATGCAGTTAGAAGATACAACTTATCTATCCGACGGAATTTCGAGTTTGAGTTCAGCGACGGGATTTAGACCAAATTTAATAGCTGTCGATCTTTCTATCTATGAAACGCAAATCAAGCTGCTATCAGCGATGAATATAGCAGCAGATCAAATGGAGAAGAAAGAATCCTAACTATATCTTCATATTGTAGTGCAGAGAAGTACAGAAGGGCAAATCTGCTTCAGTTTTTAGATGGTCTTTTTAACTAGCAAAATCAAGTTTACATTCTTGGCTTTTTTAATACAGACGGATACGAGTTAAGATTTTGTAAGAAGGGATCTCTTATCGACAGGTTAACATCCTAAGTCCATCTAACAAACCAACAGCCTATGATTTCTATTTCTTATTTAGTGCTACGCTAGTACTATGATATCTTAAACCGCTTGCGCAGCTAGAAGATGCAGCTTATCTAGCCGACGGAATTTCGGGTTTGAGTTCAGGGTTAGACTGATTGCACGCTGCAGCGACGAGATTTAATTGCTGTCGATGTTTCCATCTATGAAGTGCAAATCAAGCTGCTGTCAGCGATGAATACAGAAGCAGATTAAGTCGTGAAGGGAGATTCTTAACTACTTCTTCTTATTGTAGTTCAGGGAAGTACAGAAGGGCAAATATGCTTCAGTTTTCAGATTCAGATGATTAAGTTTACATATTTGGCTTCTTCATTACAGACGGATACGAGTTAAGACTCCGTAAGAAGGGATCTGTTGTCGACACGTTAGTGAGCTAGAACATGCATCTTGAGTCTATCTAACAAATCAACAGTATATGATTGCTATTTCGTCCTTACTTACGCGATTCTTACGGTACCATGTAGTGTTATGATACCCTAAACCTAAGTTAAGGTATGCAGGTTCTCCTAGCGACGGAACCTCGAGTTTGAGTTGATACTACTCTTGTCTAGCAAGGATCAGTGTTAAGCCGATTGCACACCGCAACGACGAGATCTTGACGCAATTTCGACGAGATTTGACTGCTACCGATCTTTCTCATTTATGAAGAGCAAATCAGGCTGCCATCCACGATAAATATAGCGATAGATCAAGTGGAGGAGAGAGAATCTTAACTATGTCTTCTTACTGCAGTGCAGCTGTTGAAGGGGCAAATTCGGTTTCATTTTTAATTATCTTTCCAACAGTTTACGTCTTCGGCTTCTTCATTATAGAGAATCTACAAAAGCACTATTTGCTTCTAAATCGGACTACAGATCAGTTATTTATACTGTTCTGCAAGGCAATCATTATTGCCTATAATTAGATTGAATACGAAGCATAGACAAGACTTTTCTACCTGTTTCTCAAGGATAGTATTCCCTCCCTTGTTCCGTCAGCTTCATTGTTGATGTCAATAAGAGCTTGTCGCTTAGATCTTTTGGATATACAAAAAATAAACGAACCCAAAACCATCTGTCTTTTTTCACCAACACATTGGGCATTATATTCATCGGAATACAGCCGATAGTGGTCACTTTTGTTTTCAGACTACTTTTCAAGTCTCACCTGTCGATGATTTCAGAAATTATCAATAGCAAAGAATGATCTGACTAGCAAATGATCAATCTTCAGGATCAGTCGCTGTTTTGCCTAACAACTTTACTGATCCATTATCCGTTCACGGCTGCGTCGTCCACTCGGGTTTTTATCGTTTCTGGTGAATTAGAGCATGCCGACGTCACTTTTAGAACAATCCTAGTTAACATACGTACTTTTATCATTTGCGGTTAGTTCATTTTAAGAATTATCTTTCTTACTTTTAGTTTTAATTAATTCTGCTGACAACTCGTGAACTACTCAGACCTTCCCTCTTTTAGAATTCCATCATTGTTCTGCCTTTCGTTAATAGTTGAATGTTGAATTCAATTTAGAAACACACTAAAGCACTTCAGCTTTTTCATTAATGTTCCCCCAGTTTACAACCTTTTTAAACTGATCGCAATGTTGCATTACACCTGATGTATTGGCGAGCAAAGACAGTAAATATTTACTAAGTGACAACGAATGGATTAGTTTCAGCAAGATAATGATCAAATAGAAAAAAACAAAGCAACACAAAACCTGGAGATTGGATAAAACGTGTGCAAGTTTCTGGAAGACTGAAAGGTTTTGGAAAAGTTACGTTGAGCAGGGTAAATACTTGGGAAAGATGGAGTGACACAGAGGTAAACAGAACAAAATTATCATCAGATGAAAGGTTTTTTGTAAGCTTTAAAGTTTCACAATTAAAATAAATTTTTTATTGTGGTATCATCACTTGGCTTAAATTAAAGTTTTATGTGTTTTTGATTTGATCTTTCCTATCTGATACTTTTATTTATTATAAAAGCTAAAGAGCATTCTTGTGTAGAAATTACGAGATCAAGAATGTTTTTTTCAGGTAACATGTTCTTGACATCAAAGCTGTTTTCACCACCTTTCATTATTTTTATTTATTAATTCCTTAAGGAACGGCAGCGTTTCTTAAAAAAAAGTTGATTTTCTAAAAAACTCTTAAATCAGATTCGTTGTTAAAATTTTAATTGAAAAAACCGCAGTGTCACTATTAATTCTGCAGAAAAGGCGTAAACAAAAACTTGATCTCATATAAAAAGGCACATTCCAAGCAAACGAAGTGTTGCTTTTGCGGTTTCGTACTTAAATTTAATCATCCGATGAACGATGTAAAAACTGGAGATATTTTAATATAAATGATTAAGATCTGTCTTATCCAACCGTAGGAAACATTTTTAGGTGGTAGTTAATGAATGTTTTATTCAAGTTATTAGTACTAATTAGCATAATCGAAAGTTCCAAATGTAATTCAAACCAGTGATTTACATAAACATCGTCTACAAAATTTAACGGCACACGGATGCCACTAATTTGCATACAACACCTGCACGAAGTAAAGTTAAGTACAAGAAATGCACGTTGCGAGAGAAGACGAACTCAAAACCACATTTTACATTCATCATTAGTAATGTTCTCTTTTTGGTAAAGATTGCGGGCGCCTGCTGTCAAGACCAAACTCATTCATTAGCAACAGCGTCTGAGATGTGTTGTACTCCGCTCTCTCTGTAATTTTGGGTGAGAGAGTAGTATCAGTACGAGGAGCACTTTTGACGTGCTTCCAGAACTTTGCTAATTACGATGTATCTGCCATCAACATCAGCTTCATATTGGGTCTAATTAGATTGGTGTAACATTGTTAATACTACCTAATGAGAAGTTATGGCCCTCATGTACGTTGTCTAGTCATTACTGTCGCTATTTTGATTGAGTTATAAATTTACACATATATAACCCTAAATGTAATTCTGTTAAGTATCATTTCATTTTAGAAATTATATCTAACTAAGTAGCTAGATCTATTTCGAATTTTACTTGTATAATAAGGAGCTTGAGCAGAAAGAAGCTTCAGTCCCACATTTTTTTTCTAGTTTTTATAAAAAAAGGATTTTAAAATTCCTTATCCGTATTACAAGAATTTCGTTTTGTGGATGTAGCTTGTAGCTAGATATAAAAATATTTCATTTGTGCCCACACGTTTTAAACATACTCAACTTCAAATTGCAAGTTATTTTTCATCCAAATGTAGGTTGATAAAAGACATTTGCTATTTTAAGTGCGAGTTGTTAACATTTCATAATGGTTTGAAGAGTAGTACATCGTAAACGATTCCGGTTAGTACTAACAAAAAGGGTATTTTTAGAACACCGAAACAGAAATTCCATTTCTTACGTAATTTCAATCTTGGGTTTCGTTTGGGTTTTTCAAACAATTGAAGTTCTCGACTGTTTGTACAGAAATGTGGGTGACGTGAACTAATTAACAATGTCTGAGTAAATTCTACAATATCCAAATTTATAAGGGAGAAAGCTCTTGGCTTTAGAGTATAAAATAAACATGTTGACGGACTTCAGGGGATATTCTGTAGCTGAAGATTCTTTATTTTTCTGCCTTTCCTAGATATCCATTATAAAATATTATTCTAGAAGTAGTCTTTCAGCAAGTTCGCGTTACTTTAGCTGCTTTGTGGTTTTTAACTTCAATGTCAATCATATATTTTTCCTGTTTATTTTAATTTTAATTATTTTACTTTGACTTACTCCAATTTCAGTTAAAATCTTTATTGAAATCATCAAGCCCTTTCCTGTTTTTAAGCTGCATCCATCAGTTTCATAAAATCTATTACGAATGTTATATAATGATGTCGGAGGAATCTATACAGATCACAAGCAACAAATTTTCGATCACTGACATACATTGTTGCCACGTGAGTATAAACTTTATATCACTGCACAGTAAAAATTCGTTTTCCTACATAATATAAATTGATACCATGAAATTGCTGCATTTAAACATTTACACACAGTTCTCGTTCTTGAAAGTCTTGCTTTAGTATTCTAGCAGCACCTGCATCATTAAATGCTTCTATACTGAATTGTTGATGAGCTTCACACAGATCATCATAATCAATTGATCCTTGTAAATATTTAAACACCTCGTGATTGGTTTTCACTTCGACTATTTGGTGTAATCCAAGGTTTCTGGATAATGCATAGGAGATGCCTGGGCGTTATTTAGTTCTTATAAATCGTTTTTGTTCAGATTGATCTCGCTACACTCTTCTGTTGGGTCTAGTCATCCTGAACTCCAATTGCTATTGATGTTCAGATCCTCTTACTTGGAGGTTGATGGTTTCCTGTGGAAGCAAATTTTAATTAAAAAGAGAAATTTAGTAAATTGAATGTATGCCTGTCATGCCACATGATGTGCTTTCAAGAATCATCTTGATTTATCTCATGACAGGATTATAGGTAGTAAAACGCCAACCAGTGACCATGATGATGAAGTAGAAGAAGTTAATGAAAGAATAGAAAACATAATGAGAAGTGAAGGTAAAGCATACTGCAAGATGATAGTAAGAGACTGGAACGCAAATGTGTGTGAGAGAGAGGGGGAAAAGTGTATGGAGTGGTCAGAAAGTAACGATTGGGGCAACGACATGATCTGGGTGATAGACTGATTTGAGTTTTGTAAAAAAACAAATTAATTGTGACGAACACTATGTTCAAAAATCTTAAAAAGGAGCTGCATACCTAGAAACCACCTGGTGATGCATATAGGAGGCAGATCGATTTAATTCTCATAGAGAAACGGTATAGGAACGGTTTAAAGCGAGCTTGTGGATATCCAGGAAAAGATATTTACAGCGACCACGTACTGTTAAAAGCAGAGGTAGAAATAACACTGAAAAGAATAAAGAAGGCAGCTACCAGGAAAAAGTAGGATTTGGAAAGGTAAGAAGAGTTAAATAAAGAGGAAATAGGACAAGAAATGGAAAGAGAAAAACGATTTAGTTTAGAACACTGCCTCGGAAAGTGCGGAAGAAAAGTGGAGCAGGATAAAGACGGGTATAGAAGAAGTTAGTAAGGAAATGATTGGCTATTGAAAGGGAAGGAAGATAAAGAAGCCATAGATTACATCCGAAATGGTAGCCGAAATGGACCAGAGAAGAAGATTCAAAAACCAAAATGCAGAGGAAGGAAAGCTAACAACGAACTCAGAAAGATTACAAACAAGGCGAGGAATGATTGGTTTGAGAAAGAACGCAAGGAAATAGAGGAGTTGGAAAGAGCCGTGAGGTATGACAATCTCTACAATAAGATAAGATCTATTAGCTGTGACGGAAGGAAGGGAAATGTTGGAAATGGAAATGAAATAGTTATAAGGAGCAAAGAGGGAATGTTACTGAATAACGAAGACGATGTGCTAGGTAAATAGAAAGAGTACATGGTAGACCTACATGGAGCCAGAGAAAAACCACAAGAACTGGAAAACAGGGAGAGAGGAAGAAGTAAAGGAGGATAATATGACAGAAGGAATTTTAGAAACGGAAGTGGTGGCCGCAATAAAGGAGATGAAAGAAAGGAAGGGAGAGGGGTGAACGGAATACCAGTTGAGCTGATAAAGTGCTTGAAGGGATAAAGTTTGAAGGAAATCACATCGCTTTGCGATATGACTTACAAAAGTGCCACGAGATTTTCTACGGTCGGAAATGATTCCCCTACCCAAGAAGGATACATAGAAATGCGAAGAACGCCGCACAATAATGCTAACCACACATGCAGCGAAGATACTATTGAGGGTGCTAAATAAAAGACTAACTAAAAAGGTGGAAGAGAACGTAGCAGAAAAGCAGTATGGGCTTAGAAAAGGAATGGGCACAAAAAATGCAATAGGTGTAGTACGTACAATTGGAGAGAGATATTTTGAAAAGGGAAGAAGGACAGGGCATCTGTTTTGTTGATCTCGAAAATGCTTTCGATTGTGTGCCCTAGAAAAAGCTGATGAGGATATTAAAAGAAAAAGGGGTGGATTGAAAAGAACGAAGGCTCATAGTAAGTTTATATTTAAATCAGGAAGCGGTCATCTGTTTGAGAGATAAAAGAACGGGTTAGTTCAACATCGGAAGAGAAGTAAAACAAGAATGTTCATTGTCACTCACGCTCTTTAACATATATGTAGAATATACGGTCGAGCGTTACTGGAAAAACAAAAAGAAGTGAAAGTGGGAGGAAGAAAAATAGTAAGTATAGGTTTGCGGACATGATACTGCTTACCGAAACCACGAAGAAGCTGGAAAGCATGCAGGAGTGGGTTCGGACTAAGGATAAATGTAAAGAAAACGAGGGTAATGAAGATTGAAGGGCAGGAAGATATGATGGTAAAGATAGACGGAAAACGAATTGAGCAAGTGAACAGGTGACAACGAGCTGGGAAGGTGAGAATGAGATAAAAACAAGGATACCAATGGGAAAGGAAGTTTCTTCGAAGAAATGGAGAGTAAAGACAATTCAAGTCGATTTAGATGTAAGGAAAATGAGACATGGACACTGCTGAAGAAAGTCAAAAGAAAGATTGCTGCTGTTTAGATATGGTTGTGGGGAAGACTATTAGACATTAGAAAAGAAGAGGAAGGAGAAGGTTGAAGATGGCGGACAAGCTGAAACTTTTGGTGGTGATAATATCTCATACATCTTGATTGATTTGGAGTCAACGTGCAGACCAAGATACCTTTTTTATCGTTTTCTACAACTAATTCCTTTGCTGGTCCATTTGATTGCTAAAATCCAGGTTGTGGCTGTATGTTCCTGAAGTGCAAGTATAATTTCAAATGTTTCCGAGTTTATTATGTACTCTGAATATTGAATATATCGAGAGCATTAAAGTAAACAACAATGCATCGGTTATGCTTATTTACTTGATATACTTAACAAGTACAATACAGCAGCAATTTGGTAAACAATTAATGAAATACAAGTAATGTATCTTATTTTTATTTAATAACCTGGGTTACAATTGAGATACCATTATATGGAGTACTTTTGTTTGCGACCTCGAGACCCATCAATAGGCTTGGTTGTTTTTTTGCATTCAGGGGATCGAAAGCTTCTCGAAAGCCCCCTCACTTTTTCCAGGCGCTTAGCTATCTGACTACCAGCTTAAGAAGCTCGACTTTGACTTCCGGCATGGTATATAACTTTGCTACGAACGTAACGGAATTAATTAAATTTAATTATTGTAATGTATAGATAGTGCGGTTAGTTTTGCATGTTTTTCACAACCTTTTTTGCATGATAAATAAGGTTTACCATCCCAAACTAGAGTTCTATAGTAGCTTAGGTGAAATAAGCTTCTGTATGATATTAACATTGTACTTTGCTTTATTATTACACATTTTACCTACCTAGCGGCTTTGATTCTCTACGTGAGCTTACGCGAATATGACCGCTTGCGTGTTAATTATAACTTTTCGCCAACCACATTGTTGCCATACTGTTGCACTACGTTGAAACCTATTCTGTGGTTTACTAATTGTAAAACTCTAGTACAGTTTAGCAAGTCTTGCTTGCTTGTTTGTTATTTCTCCCTTTTTACATTTTTATTTATATTAATTTATATTTATCTTGCCTTTTTGGACTTTGTGTTTGTCTCAGAATACACCATATAAAATTCTGGCTAGTTTTATTACTTAAAATTGTTTCGAAGTTACTTTTCTGCTCACCTTGTAGATATTCACTCCTATCGTTGCTCCTATGGAGGATATTTCTAGGTGCAAGGTGTTGGCGCTCGTTAAAATTATATTTCCGGATCTTTAATATCTAATAGGCTCCAGCAAACGAGTTAGCAAACTGCTTCCTAGCAGTGAGCCTCCATCAATCTTGCTGGGGAGTGCTATAACCTTTTCAGAATTGTTTTAGTATATGTAACTTGATCAATAAGAAACTGACCAATCTGTTATCTTAAACTGTTTTCTAGTTCATTTACAAAATCAACTGCATCTTGATAATCTGTTCCACCTAACAGCTTAATAATCAATAACTTTCTCTTATTTTTTATTCTCATAAAGAAACATAGTTTTGTTATACTTATTTTTAAACTTTGTGTTCAAGAGATTACCGAAGTGTTTATTGGAGCCATAAAGATTTCTATTCAATTTGCAAACGTTTTCAATACCATCTTCATAACTCTCTGGCTGATCATGAAAGCTTTATCATATAAAAAGACAGTCTTCACATCAAGCTGAATGATTTTGGGTTTTCCAAATGCTCTAATGCTAAGGATGGCACACACTGAATCAAAGCGAGCAACCGGACTATCAGTTTCATCATATTGGACTCCAGGTATTTTGTGAATAGTCCTTGCCATCAATTTTGCGATGAAAACAATCTACAATACCTCTATCAACCTTTAACTCCAATCACAGAACTCATCTGTTTGCAATAAGTGTCTTTCCCTTCTGGTAATTTAGCTAAATTTCGTGTTTGGTGTTTGAGCAAGGACATTGATGATGATATAAGAGCAATTTGTCGACTAATAACTACATACGTACAGTAATTTAAAACTTAAATGAATGAATACGAACCGTAAACTATTAACTAGAAACATTGAAGGAATATACTTTCTACGTGTTTTAAAAGTACTTCTGATTATACAGGGCGTTCTCTATTTTTCTCCTTCTTCCAATGCGACGTTCTGTATGTCAGTTATACAGTACACCATGTATCATTTGAAATAAGTCTAGGACATCCAGAAGGAAATTCTCTATAACTTTTCTTAATAAGAAATCTTGCCGTTTTCACAAATAACGACGATGCAGCAAGAAGTTAACATGTCTGGAAACAACTTTGAAGGCCAATAACTTTATAACTAAAAGGAAATGACTATGAGTCTCCTTTAAAAAAATACTTTTCTACTCATCAGAAATATACCCCATGAGTTTTATCACTGTTGGCGGTAAGGCTATATGCCCGTTTGTGAAGCTTGCGGTCACTAGGTATACAATGCAAAAGTCAAAATGTGTCACTCAATTTTGCAAACGAATATTTTCTAAACACTACTACAGAAATATCGTTGTAAAAAAAGTGAAGAAACTTAAGAACGTAAATGAAATTGCATCTATTCTTGCCTAGTCGGGCTTCCTAAGGAATCTGCAGAATAGAATGTATCAGTATTTTCAGTTGCAAAGTGTCGCCAACAAATATGATAAAAATGCGTGAAAGCAGTTACTCCACAGAAACTTGGTAGACAGAAACTAGACACCTATAGTCGCTGAGCGACTTCCGCTGCTTCACGGGCTGTGATACCACATCTCACTGGAGTTCCAGTATAGTGACAAGAAAAGGACGTTCAAAACGCAAATATTTCAGCCAAAAGTTACCTCGTGCTTCCTTGAAATATCTCTTACCGCTTTGGAACTTTCCAAGTAAAAAATAGATGGTCTTGAACAGTTCACAACTCCCATGTGCTATTCAAAGATGGGAAATACATTCTTGGCAGGTGCTTGGAAAGATTTTCGTTCAACTAAGGCTGGTACAGTTTCTGCGATCATTGAAATGGCCTTCCTTGCACTTTGCCACGTACGAGATACAACCCAGAATTTTCCAGAATTCGAATATTCCGCGTGAACAAGTGTGATACGAAGTTCTGACGCTAAGTGTCTCTTGGTGTATCTTTCAGCCGCTAGTCTGCCAACTAACATACTTTTGAGTACTCGCGTTTTCCAGTTTCTGTTTGTTTCTTTAAACCGCGTTCTTGTGCTTCTGCGGATGTCGAAATGGATGATTTCAAAGAGCAAAGAATTTCCATTAAATTTTGCTTCAAGCTTTCGAAAACTGCAGCTGAAAGCCATCGGATGCTAAAGGAGGCTTTTGGTGACCAAGCTTTAAGCCAAGCAACAACATTTGAGTGGTTTAAGTGGTTTGAAGAAGACCTGGAATCGATGGAAGATGACAAACATTCTGGTCGAACGCAAAAGGGCGTGAAGTTATCCGTGAAAATTGAGGTAAACGGCATGACCTATGGACCACTCAAGAATGGTTTCTGCATCATTGACAATGAAATCTCAGTTGAAAGGGCGTCGTTTTGACTCCATTGAAGAGATCCAAGCTGAATCGCAGCAGATGCTGAATAGGCTGAAGCTTGAAGAATTTCCGGAATGCTTTCAAAAATGTGAAAGTCGCGGAATCGTTATATTCAAGCCCAGGGTGGCTACTTTAAAGGTGATGGTGGAAATTAGGAGTTTATTTAAGTATTCATGGTTTTCTGAGTAAATTTGGGAAAGTTTGGGCACTTGGCTGTAAAGGCAACTGCAAGAAGTAGAAGTTAAGTGTTAAAGTAGTTTTATGTACACAAAACTATTTGCTTTGAGTGGTCACTGCAATATCCTACTAAATATTTTTGAACACTTTTTGGTTCACTGTTTTGGCATATGCACAGTCTCGACAAATAAATGCGGGACACCACAAAGTATTAGACCGACACTCATTCTTTGTTCAGCTAAATGCCCTTTATTAAGTCAAGTAGGGCCATAAAACATAACGTTGAAGTGCATAGTTTTACTTAGACTGAAGACGGATTTACAAAGGGTAATTTTAAAACCTGTGTGATGGTCCTGTATTCATTTGCCGAGACTGTATAAGATTCAGTACCAAACACTCGAAGATGATGTCGATACTTTTATATTCTTTTCTATATCAAATTTCCATTGGCTTTTTGTATTTGACTGAAGACGAACCTGTAGTTTCTGCCCATAATGTGATGGGTATCGTTTGTTCTAGTACCCTCAACTTTTTTTTGCGCAACTATTCTGTTGATCCCTGCCTGCCTCCGACGCGTAAGAATTTTCTAATTGTGCACCCAACATTGATTAATGTTTTTAAACAATTTACATCTGTATTTATTGAACTGCAAGAAAGACCCTCGGGTATATTTTGTGTGATCATTCTCAACACGTAAACAGCTTTGCATCTCCCACCGGTTCTTGCTTCGGTCCGCATACATCACCATGAATAGGTTCAGCTACTTCCTGAAGAAGATTTTTTCTCTTATTGAAAATGGTTCGATGAAACCGTCACAGAATTATTCATCTTCTTGAACTTTAATTTCATACTTCTGTAGAGTTTTTGTTACTGGTTAATAGCCCTTTCGTGTCTTGCATGGGTGCTACAAACATACTTGCAGCTCCTTCTGGCAAACATACTTATTGCTCACGCATTTATTTTACCAGTCATTTTAACAATATTATCTTTTATTAAATTAAATGATTCTTTATCCATTTGCTTCTTATAAAATCTCAACATTTATTACATCACGTTGATAAACCAGTATCATCTTGTTGTTTCAAACTTGAAGAATTTGGTCAAGCTAACCTAACTAACACCCAAATTTTAGATTCGTGTTTTGAACAATCTTTTGCTTAATATCCGAAACCTAAACATTTAAAACACTTCTCTCTTTTTAACATTTTTATTTTCATTCATCATGATTATAGACTTATGCTAGTCTTGGATAAGGTTTATATTTTATAATCTAGAAAGAAGGGAGAGGATTTTATATATAAACAAGAAGAATTATGTTTCATACTTAGTTGCAGTTCTCGATTTTCGTTCCTTTAGAGTTTTGTACTTGATAAATTCATTTTAAATAATTTCATTTAAGTTAAATTTGTACAGTAGAACCCAAAGTTTATTTTAGTACCAGTTGCTACTTTTGATGCGAGTTATTCTTCCAACAATACATTTGTAGTCGAGAAGATACAGGTTTTGACTGATTCATATATCAGAGATTAGGCTAAATATCTAAAAAAATTTGTGCTTTAAATTTTAAAAAATATTTGAAAGCAATATTAATTTAAAAAGTGACCCATGTTTTTGTAACATACTGTATGTATACAACCACTTTTTCCATAACTCACTTTTTATATCAACGAGAATTTGCAGGATATCCTCGTACAATAACAAAAATTGATATCATCTTTTGTATGAGTGTAAAAGTTTTTACGATTAATCTGTGACTGATGACGTTTCATTCGAAATCGTTCGGTATCGATTGTGTGCGGGGGATAATATGACGGACAAAAGCCAATGTAATATTAGCTTGTATCGCTATCCACGGTATCGCGTGCCTTCCCCTGAACACCGGATACACATTGAATCCGCTTTAAATCTATTAACGGGCCGTTTTCAGCCGCGTGCTTCCGAAATGTGAACTCGTGCCTGTGTGTGTGCGACCGCTTTTGTTGGCCAATGATTTATAATTTTTTTTTCGGGTAGGTTTATCGTCTTAACGCAACCAAGTTTTAGCAGAGATTATGTTTACTTTATAGTATACTCTATAGGTTCTTTTATATGAGTGTTTATGTATTTGAACGAATGTGGTGCTTTTATTTTGGCGACTCGAAAACAGGAAATGACACAAAAGCGGGCGATTAATGTTTACAAAACACAAACTAAATTAAAAACGTAATTTAAAAAGAAGCCAAAATTCGGGCGAAATTTTTATTTAGTAACATGCATAAATAAATTTTTCAAAATAACGGTAGACGTTGACAATTCCGTAGGCTGCACGACCAATTAAATGAAGCATAATGGAGATCCAACAGACTTGTTGAGTGATATATTCGAAATGGTATTGGAAAACTTCCAAGTGGACTTATTTTTCTTAAATAACGTGAATCACCGCCTGGAAACATCTTTCGATCTGTTTTCAATTGGTAAATATAACTTGGGAGAAAACGAGAGATGTTGCAGTTCCGCTAGGTTTTAATACATAAGAAGACTGTATAGTAGTAAGTTAAAACAATGTCCTAGAAAACGTCTTATATTAGTTTAGGGTCCACGACAGCTGCCAAGACTTTTACAAAACTAAGCGGACCGTGTCGTGACGTTCGGTCGGGTTACAGGATGCCCCAGTTGTTTTATGGACGAAACAAATGGCGACACCATCCTTTTTATTAGCTACATATAAAAAGAAAAGAAGCGTTGCCCTTAAAGTGTCCTGTGAAAACAATCTACCACCGTAAAAAGGCAATTTCGTTTTGAGACGGTGCACAGGTTACGATATTTCTCTTGTGTTACCGTTTTCTAGCTTTCACTCACAATCAGAAACTTGTGTATCAGTACATATGTTAGACAACCGTTTTATTACCTGCTGATTTATTTTATTGAATTGAATGTAGAACAAATTTCCAGTTTTCGAGAGTTCAAGTTTATAATAAACATTCTAACGCTAAGAATTTATTACGTATTTTCTACTATTAAGGCTGAAAGTATAATATTCTAGGAACACTAAATGTCAATGGTCATTTTGTTCGAGATTTTATGGTTTTTAGAACATGTAGATGTTTTTTAGCAGCTCGTAAAATATTTAAAAAAACAGAAAAACGAACTATTCCAATTTGTCGTGGCGGCAATAACAATAAATCCGGATGACGTATTACGGACGAATTACAAATTACGATGATACAACATGGCGGTATGTGCATTTCTAGAAATTCTAACATTAAATGTGTTTTATAAATATGTCAAGTTAAAGAAATAGCTGGAGTTAGAAGACGAATGGGTTCTTACTCATTTCGCCACTTCCACAAATTAGAGGCGTCGAAAACAAATGCGATGTAGACCTATTACTGACGGAAAACTATTTAGGGTGTTTCCTTTATTTTAGATTTAAAATTGACGGCGCGATCATTATCTTGTGAACAGACTAATGTCTGTCTAATAATGTTGTGTTTCTGTAATAAACATGCGTTTGCTGAAATATTGTGGAATTTAGTGTTTCCGCATACATAATGGGTGTGTGTGTGTTTTAACACGATACATATTAAGTTTAAGATAAATGCGAACTACCTATTATATGTTATAAATTTAGTATGTTGGTTCACCCTTTTCAAGTTGCCTGTAAGGACGAATGTTTTGTTGACCCTTTGCGGAATTTCAACAAAAAACTATGTGTTTTTGACGTGTCCTATTTGCACAGAACAGAAATCCAAACAAAGTAAAATAAAACAATCTTGGGAGCAAAAATATCTATTTTGTCAGCATGACAATCATTAAATACCGATTTTCAAAGAAATTTGCAGGTAAAAGCAATCTCCACAAGGCAGAAACTTAAGCTTGTGAAGGGTAAAAGACAGACGATTTGAAGGAATTCTGAAACTTCAATGCCTTTCAGAAAAGAACAGGATCGTACAATTCACTACAATCACACTTTAGTCCCCCATAGCTATAGACAGATACGCAACGAAAATTTAAAATCCAGGTAACACATGAAGTGACTGAAGAGTTGAGAACGTTTTGGGAGACTCAAAATCAGAAAAATCAAGAAGTTTTACGTGAACGAATGACCTCTACTGTTTTCATCTAAAATAAGTACTTCTGAAAATAAGACAAGAATTGAAGATTTGATACGATTGTTAGTAAAATTGATAAAAGAACCTTTAACATAGCTACTCACCACAGCATAGAATAATTCTATTTTCAAAACTCTGCAGCTATTCTTTTCTTTCCGATAAGCCCAGTCAGGTCTAAATCAGGTAAATTTCAATTTATTCCCAAATAACAACAAAACGGAGGCGAAATAACTCGAAGTTCTCCAAATCTGATCTCCCAATCCCTAGAACAGTTCTCACATTACGTTCAGGAAGTCCAAAAATCACACCCGCGGACCATCCATTTTCGCTTACTCTACAAGGACAAGGTGAAAAGCTCTCGGCCTAGCAGTGACGGGACACAGTTATTGGCAAAGTTTTATTTTTGTTATGTTAGTACGCATGTTGCAATAGTAGGTGTCAAACTTGACCTTGATCTTTCAAGTAGTTTCCTTTCTACTGCGGTTCAAAGTAGACATCTTCCGAGTGTTTTTCAAAATGGATAAAATTGAATATCGTGCTGTCATAAAGTTCTTCGTTCTGGATGTTTTGTCGGCAACAGAAATTCATCAAAAGTTGGTGAATGTTTATAAGAAGTCCGAACCTTCATTTTCAATAGTTAAAAAATGAGCGGCAGAATTTAAACGTGGTCGAACTTTACTTGAAGATGACCCACGTGAAGGGTAACCAAAAACTGTAACCACGGAAGAGAATGTGGAAGAAGTCTACAATTTGGTTCTCTACGATCGTCGTTTAAAGGTAAGCGGGAAAGCTAAGACTGTTAACATATCGGAGGGAAGAGTAAGATTTCATTCTGTACGAAAACTTAAAGATGAAAAAAGCACATCACAACAATGTTTGGATCGGTTTAAAAAAAATTCACGGATTTCACGAGAAGCTTTGTTACTATGGATGAGACTCAGATCCATCACTTTACTCCAGAAACATAACAACAATCGAAGTAGTAGGTAGAAGCTTTGCACCAAAATAGGCGAAATTGGTTGCATCTGCTGGAAAGTTCATGGCCAGTGTTTTTTGGGATGCA